>CAUYQG010163604.1:0-13861 GCA_963574415.1 Tarsius wallacei
GTTTATGGTTTTTGCTTTTAAACAATTTAAGTTTAACTCTGAGTCACATTGAGGAGCCTCAGTGCAGGTCACAGGTTCTCTTGATGTGATTTTAGAAATTTATAGATATAGGTTTTAGGAAATAGTTTATATAGATTGAAGAAAATTTAGTAATCATTTTATTGTAGAAGTGTGGTTAGTTTAGTTTGATTCAGGGGGGTCAGTGAAGTTTGAAATAGGCCAGCTGGTGTTAGGAGAGTGTAACCATAGCAGCAATTGTTTTAATAGAAACTAGTTTGAATTAGCATAGAATAATAAAAGGTAATATATCACTATGTTGGTTTTGGGTGTAAGCATTGAGTGATGTTATTTTAAGTTTATGTAATTGTAAAACAATTAAGAGCACCTAGAAACTGGATAAGAAACAAAAAGACAATTTGTGGTTGTTCTTCCTCATGTTCTTCTTCATGTTTGAAAAATACATCTGCTTGAGATTGGGGGGTGTCCTGTGTGCACCTGGACCTGTTCATGTGAATGGCACATGCTACCTTTTGTGTCCTGTGATGATGACTTTGCAGAGTTTGGGGATAAAAGCCCCTGGACAACACTCAATAAATGGCTTCTGCTCAGTGTTGAACAGTAGTCCAGTCCCTTTCTTTCCCCCTTCTAGTCGCCTACTCCATCTCACCTCCAGGAATCTCAGGCCCTGCTGGAGCTGGACTCCCGCACATTGGCAACAATTGCATAGTTATATCAGCATCCTCGCCACAGCTTCTTCCCAGGTCAACCAAAAAAAATTGTCAAAATAAAGAAAAAAATCTAGTATGGATACTCCTTTAGTAGCACTCAAGTGGAGAGTGAGTAAACAATCATAACGGCATGTTAAACAGCCCTTCATGCTTTATCTCCCCATTTTAGAAAGCCAATGTTTCCACGAACCATTCTTCTTTATAAATTACTTTGAGCTAGTATCTTTTTTCATTGTTGGAAATTATACAGCACAGAGTGTTTCTTTGTGTGAAGAAGTTATGGTAGGCCAACCAAATCCATGAGATTTCTTCTGTTTTGTTCTGGTATGCTGAAGGTCTTCTTTATTTATATTTACATATTTTTTATTTTGATGGCTTCAGGATGACAAATGGCCTTTGAACGCACAGATGTATTGTATAGTGGTGACAAAGTCTGGGCTTTAAGTGTACCCATCACCCCCAGTAGTGCACATTCTACTTGATAGATGATTTTTCATCCCTTACACCCTTAACACTATCCTCTTTCTAGGTCTGCAGTGTCCAGTATACCATTCTAAGGGTATGACTTTGCAGACCCTTAGCTTAGCTCCCACATGTAAGTAAGAATATTTGTTTTCCATTCCTGTGTTACTTTACTGAGTAAGATGGTCTCCAATTCCATCCAAGTTGCTACAAACACATTATTTCATTCTCTTTTTATAGTGGAATAGTATTCCATGTAGTGTGTGTGTTTCACATTTTCATTATCCTCTGATCAGTTGAAGGGCATTTAGATTGATTCCATATCTTTGCAATTGTGAATTGTGCTGCAATATACATGCAAGTGCAGGTGCATATTTTTGTTAATGTCCACTTTTCCTTTAGGTAGCTATCAAGTATTGGGTTTGCTGGAGGAAATAATAGATCTATGTTTAGTTGTCTGAAAACCCTCCATGCAAATTTCCATAGTGGTTGTACTAATTTACATTCTCACCAAGAGTGTATAAAAGCATTCCTTTTTCTCTGTTCTGTGTGAACATCTATTTTTTTCTTTTTTAAAAAATAATGACCATTCTGACAGTTGTAAGGTGGTATTTCATTGCAGTTTTGATTTGCATTTTCCTGATAGTATTTCATTGCAGTTTTGATTTGCATTTTCCTGATGATTTGTCATGTTGAGTATATTTTCATGTTTTTTGGCCTTTTTTAAATCTTCTTTTGAGAGATGTCTGTTCATGTTATCTACCCACGTTTTAGTGAGATGTTTGTTAATGGCACTCTGAAGATTTCTACCTTCTAATGAGTAAGGGAAGCTCCTACAGAGTCAGTGTCTATTCCATTCAAGACATATTTGAAGCCCACCGGAGCTGCCAGAATCAATCTCATTTATCAGAAATGTTCAGGGCCTTCCCACCAAGGGATCTGGTCACATGCCACTGGCAGTCTCTGTATTAATTGCTGACAACAGAAGAGCTATTGTTGGCATAATATGCCTGAGAGGATGCAAAAGGAACATGTCTATATTCAACCCATCTCTGCACTGCTGCAATTCCCCCACATTCACTCATTTCATACACCTATGGAAATATCTGCTTGCGAGTCCAGTCCCCTTTCAATCTGGAAGGAAGCTCTGATAAGCAGTGAATTATTCTACTTTAATGTACTCAAATTTCCATAATGCAATGTTTCATGGGGCTATCCCTTTTAGTGACTTGGTTTCCATTATCCACCTGTGGGTCAATTTAATCACACTGGTCACTGCCCATAATTGATTTGTTTTAGAGTCAGTAAAAGCCCAAACACAGAGGCTTCTATCATTACTCAGTTTCTCCAACACTGCTGAGAAAACAATTTGCATTTCACCCCCACTGTCTTCTCCCATCAAAGTAGCAGCCATCCAAACAGGATGGTATCCATTTACTTTGCATCTGCCATCCATGGACCCTGCATCTCTTGGTTGTTCTGATGAGAGTTGTTTAGTGAGCACTTTAGAATCCACCATCTCACACCGCTTCATAACATGTCCTAAGGGAAAGCAAACTCCTGGCTCAAGAGTCTCTCCTCCTTGCACTCCCCAGGCAGCATGAGCCCATATTAAACATTTCCTTTTGATAATGAAATTCTTTTGGGCACTACTATACCTGTAACAGGGTTTCTCTGACATCACTTGAGATAACACTGGAATTTTAGGGGTCAAAACTATTTTATCCTTCAGTTGTAATGGTAGTATCAGTTAACATTCAATAGCAAGACAGTAGATGGCCCTCAAGTGGAAATTCTCTAGGCCAAAGTCCCAGTAGTTGTTGATAGGGAGATGTGCTCACATTTTTTGCCATAAGCCCTAGGAAAGGCTCCCTTGAGGGCTATCAAAAGGAGACTTTGTCACTACTAACACTCTGGCATCTACACTGCACTGTGTGGGCTCAATCTTACTAGTTCTCATTTAGCGTATCCAATGACTGTTGTTTGAAAGGTGTATTTACATGCCTTCTGTCTGACAGTATTAAGTAAGGAAGACATTCCCCAGTCAGGTAAAATACAATGTCCATTCTCACAATATTACAGAATCAGGTAAAAGGAACGTAACCACCTCACATTAAGCATGTTCAAATACAGCAAATTTCCTAATTCTCTATCTACTGCTACATTTGTATGTTCTACTTTCAGAAACTTCACACCACCAGACCATTTTAACCTTTCTTTTGAAAAGGGCTTTGGATCCCCAACCAGTGGTTGAGCAAAAGGACTCTGGTCCTTTTGTCAATCTTTATCTTGATCAATCTTATTAGACCATCATCCCAGGTAATTTCAGATTAGGTATCTCGTTGTAACCTCAGTCTTTCCACTTTATGCATTTCTACCAATTGGAAGAAAAGCAGCCAACAACTTTGGGGCCCTCTAATGTTGAGAGATTGGCCAGGATTCTTTTTGTTCTACCCAACCTTGGATAGAGTTGCATTAAGATCTTTATTTCAACTCATTAATTTCTGTTTTATTCATTCCATTTCTTAATTGCCTCTCAGTTTCACCCCATCAGTATTTTTTTCCATTCACTTATTTCTTAAAAATCTTTTTAAAATTTCCACATTCTTGGGCTGAGTCCTTTGACCTTCCCTTCCACACTAAAGCATTCATTTACCATGGTCTGGGTAATGGACATATTCAGTGGGTGAAAATTCCCGATAGCATAAAGCCATTCAGTCCCACATGCCTTGCATCGGAAGCATATCAGCTGTCTGATCTGCAGTGCTTCACTTCATGTAAAGGAGATATCCTCAAAAACCAGAATTTGCTTATAAAAAAAAATTGTGTTCTTACACATGAACACTTCAGTCACCTTCATAATACCCTGATGCAATACAACTATCAATGTGCTTTTTCATGGCTCAAAATAGTTATTGAACTCATCAATTTTGATGCTGTTTATTGATTCTGCCATTTTTAGTTTCACCTATTCCACGTTTGCAAAACGTTCCCCTTTGAGGAATGTTTTCATCCAAGGAAACAAAAAAGGGAACTTGGTATGAAATCAGGTGAATAGGAAGGGTGGACCATGGGGGAGAGTCATGCTGTTTTAGTAAAAAGCTGCTAAATATACAGTGCAGTGTTGGCAGGTACACCCAACATAAAGTGGACAACATTCTGAAAGAATCTAAAAAAAATTCTTTAAAATAAAAATCACAGAAGCTGAGCACAGCCTCTCACAATGATGCTAGATGGTAAACTCATACTGATGGGTTCCTAGAACACTTACCTAACTGGGGAAGCCTATACTTCAAGGAGCCAACCATCCAAAAAATAATTCCATTTGGGGGTTTCCTCTTGTATAGGAAGATCTCAGTCTCCCTTGCCAGGATAAATAAACCTTACAGTGGTTTTTATCCAATACACCAGCCTGGCTGTCCTCTCTGGGATAACCACCTATGTGTCTGGTTCACATTTGTGATTGTTCAGTAGTGAATTGTGAGCCTTCCATCAACCCAACATGCTTTTCCATTATGCAGTATTTAACCTGGGAAGGTCCAGCACATCCTTCTTATTGACACCAACAGCTTTAGGGTTTGTTCCCACATACTAGGCAGTGCAGGCCAGCTGGATGTCCTCCAATTCAATGCTGACACTATCTAGAAATAATATCAGATCCCACAGGGTGAGGATTCAGATCCCAAAACTGCCCCCTGATCATCTGAAATTTTTGACTGGCTTCAAGTTGGGGTTCCCATGACTCCCTCTTGGGGTCAATTAATTTGCTGGGTAAGTAAACAGAACTCAGGGAAACACATTGATTGATTTACTGAGATAGTCATAATAGTTATTATATGAGTTAAATTCAGTTAAGCCTAAAGCTCCCCCCTTGAATATTTTGGGTTCAATCTAGAAGTTTCTGTGTAAACTTTCACATGGTAAACTATAACCTAGTTAGATATGTTTATAAAATTTGTAACTACATTTGGGGCCAATCACCTAGCTTTTGCCAAAGGAGGCCAACTAGTATTCACATGAGATTGAAATCAGACAAACACTGAACTGAACTAAGCTGACTGTTTTTGCACCTCACTTTCCCTTTTCAGTCTATAAATCTTCCTGTATTATCTGGCCAAGCTTATGTACCTCTGATACCTTCTTGTACCTCCTGGCCGAGCTTATGTACCTCTGATTCAGAAGGCTTCCCAATTCACCAATTGTTCTTTGCTCATTGAAACTGTTAAATCTAAATTGTCCTAGTATTTTTCTTTTACCATATATAAAATCAACCTAAGTGACAATGGACGGATGAATTGATAAAGAAAATGTGGTATATATACACAACTAAATGCTATTCAGCTATAAGAAAAAATAAATCGGCCGGGCTCGGTGGCTCAGCCTGTAATCCTGCGCTTTGGGAGGCCAAGGTGAGTGAATGGCCTGAGCCCGCAGGTTCGAGACCCACCTGGGCCTTTGCGAGATCTCATCTCTACAATAAATTTAAAAATTAGCCGGGCATAGTAGCGTGCACCTGTAGTTCCAGCTACTTGGAAGGCTGAGGCAGAAGGATTGCCAGAGCCCAGAAGGTTGAGGCTGCGGTGGCCAGAAGCGGCCACTTCATTCCAGTCTGAGTGGCAGAGTGAGACTCAAACTCATAAAAGAAAAAAAAGAAAAAAGAAATTATGTCATTTTCAGCAGCATAGTTGAACCTGGAGGACATTACATTAAGTAAAATAAGCCAGGCACAGAAAGACAGACACTGTCTGATCTCTCTCATGAGAGATCTAAAAACACTGATATCAAGGATGTAGAATATAGAAGAGTGGTATCCAGAGGCTGGAGGCAGAGGAGATGAGATTGCTCATGGGTACAAAGTTACATTTAGATAACAGAAATATATTCTGGTGTTCTATTGCATGTTTAGGTGACTATAGTTAACAATATCGAATTCTTCAAATTAACTAGAAGGGAGGATTTTGAAATTTCTCACAACAAATAATAAGTGTATGACATAAGAGAGATGCTAACAACATTGTTTTCATTACGCAATGTACACATGTATTAACACATTGCAATGTACCTTGTAAATATTTACAATTATGTATATTTTAAAATGGAAATAATACTCAATTTAGATTGAAATATCAAAGGCCATGATAATTTAAAGACATCCTGACAAATATAAACTTGGAAGTAGCAGCATATTCTCTGATTTGAAATTACATTGCTATGACAATCAAATCAGTAGAGTAATGACATAAAAAAGCAATCAGACTAATAGACAAAAAGAGAAAATGAAATAACAGACCTAAACATATGTATATTCAACTCATTAAAAACAAACACCAGAAAGAAAACAATGGAGGAAAAAGTGGTTTTGTGAAAATGGTTTTGTGAAAATTGTTTATTCCTATGCAAAAGAATGAAGTGGGACCTTTATGTTACATAAGATACAAAAATTTGGTCAAAAACGCAAAAGGAATTTAAAAACTAGCTGGTCTTGGTGGCTCAGCCTGTAATCCTAGCCCTTTGGGAAGCTGAGGTGAGTAGACTGCTTGAGCCCACGGGTTCCAGACCAGCCTGGGCAACTTGGCAAGACCTCATCTCTACAATAAATAAAAAAAAAACATTAGCTAAGTATGGTAGCATGTGCCTGAAGTTCCAGCTACTTGGAAGGCTGAGGTGGAAGGATCGCTGGAGCCCAGCAGGTCAACACTGGGCTGACCTTGAGTGCACTCCAGCCTGGGTGACAGAGTGACACTCCAACTAAAAAAAGAAAAAAAAGAAATTAAAAAACTAAACACAAAACCTGGAACCATAAAACGTATATAAGAAAACACAAAGGGCAGTGTACATCCAGAAAATTTGAATCTATGCTCCCAGGTTGCAAAAAAGAAAGAAAAAAAAAAGAATGAAAAAAAATTGAAGGAATAAGAAGAAGGAAGAGGATGAAAATGGGGAAAAAACACATTGGCAAAGGCTTGTCAATATTTTTTGGTTGGACATGAAAATAACTGGCCACAGAAGCAAAAATAAAAATGTGGAATTTCATAAACTGAATGGTTTCTACTATGAGCTTCAGAAACAATAAAACAGATGAAAAGGACTTCTACAGATTCAAGGAAAATATAAAGGAATGTTCTATCTGTTAAGTAGTGATTATCAAGAATATACAAGAGGCAAACTAACATATAGCAAAAAGTCAACCTGATTGAAAGTGGGCAAAGACCTTGAATCAGTATTTCTCCAAAAGAGGCATGAAATTAGTCACCAGGTAAAAGAAAAGCTAATCAATATCATTATTCATCAGGGAAATTTCTATTAAAACCACAATGAGATGTCAAATTACAGCAATTTAAATGCCTATTTTGGGTAAGCTAAAAGACAAGAAGTTTTGGAAAATAGTGAACTCTTGCATACCGGTAGTGGGAATTTAGATTGGTGCAACTATTTTGGAAAACAGTCTGGAGGTTCCTAAAGAAATTAAAAATAGAAGTACCATGTGACCTAGCCATCTTCTTCTGAGCACAAACCCAGAAGAAATAAAATCATCATCTTGTAAAAATAAATGCACTCTTATAGCCATAACAGCCTTGTTCCCCATAGAGAAGATATCAAAACAATCTTATTTGTTAAAAGAGAACTAAAGAATTTGTAAAACACTTATACATACATGCACAGACAAACATTAGTCAGACTAAAAAAGGAGATCCTGCTATTTGTGACAACATAAATGAAACCAGAAGTCATTATGTTAAATGATACAAACAAGACACAGGAAAAAAAACACAAAAAAACTTGCATATGTGGAATCTTAAATACAAAACCCAGTTGAATACATATAATAGAGAAGGGAATGGTGGTAATGGGGAGATGTAGATCAAAGGGTACAAATTAACAGTTCTGTAGAAGGAATATATTTATGAATCTAAAGTACAGTGTGAGGACTGTGTTTTATGATACAGTATTGCATCATAAATAAATGAATAATTTTCTAAGAAAGTAGACACATATACTCTTACCAGAGAAAAGAGTAACTGTGTGAGATGGTGCTTACCTTTAGTAATTAGTTCACTATGTGTATTTAGATCCAAACATCATGATGTACCCCTAAAACTTCTTGAATAGAACATTAATAAAGTATATGCATAAGTGGTACTTTTGTTAAGTGTCCAGGGACAAGTCATTTTTAATTATCATTCTGTGCCCTATGGCTATATATGTCTTTTCTCTCTCTGAATCTGAGTAAGCATTTCTCTAAAGAAACAATTCTGAACTTGTAAAAATATATACGCATATACTACATCCTGTGGTTATTAGTCATAAGCACACCAACTCATAAATACTTTTATAAAATTAACATTGCTAAAATATCATATAAAAATCTAAAGAATGAAATGCATGGGAAGAGTCTAGAAAAAGTAAAGTTATGGAATTGCTCTTTAAGAAAAAATGTCTTGGGAAAAGACACAGAAATTGGAAAAAACACTGTGCTAAAATTAGAAGTACCTTGCTACAAACACATTATATGTATTCCTGCACTTTATCACAGTAGGTTGATATTTTTGAACCAAGCAGAAATGGTTATAAAGACCTCCAATAAGATATTGTGCCAATATATAAAATGCATATAACAAAGAGGAAGGAAATGAGAAACAGCTCAATTTCATCTTTAAACATTTTTCTAAATACAGAATTACATTACATGCTCTCAGGTTTTCTATTTATAATAGAAGTCAGTTTATTTTCAATGAATAAAACTGGTGTAGGAAAAAAACCAACCAATAATTTTTAATGCTTTGAGAGTCATGTAGATACTTGCCAAATAACTCTGGTCCACATATAATGGTGTGTAATTTAAAAAATAAAAAATAAACCTGAGGATTTCGAGCTCATGCTAATTCATGAAGTTTGCTTGCTTATTACAATGGTACTAAAATTTTGAAAGTGACCATGAATATATGCTTTCAATGACTCCATTGTAAAATCCTGTGAAGAATATTGTATTTGGCTGAAAGTATTTTTTTCTTTTTATTATTTAATACTATTACAGGCTTACGAGAAAACTGGAACCAGGGAAAAACTCAATTTGGAAGATAAACTAAGAAATATGAGCTTGGAAGTAGGCTTCCTTTAACCCCAGAAAACAACAGTATTAAGTTTTCTGGTTTTGATATCAATATGTGAACTTACAATAATATTTGGGATTTATACTTCTGTATGCATTTATCAATTAATGTAAAATAGTAGAAAACTCCACAATTTAAACTAATGAAAACACGTATGTAAAAGTAGGAATATTTCCCTCTGTCTTAGGTACAACTGGGGGCAGCCAAACCTCAGTCTGTCCCACCTTCTCCCCTACCCAATTTTATGCTCATTTTCTATTTTACAGTTATGTTCATTTACATTTTACATTGGGTATGTGTTGCCCTCAATCTGTCTTGGGGATTTTCTTCACAAAAGTTCTCAATTCGGAAAAACACTGCAGCTGGCTGCAATTTCAATGCATGAAAACCCTCAGGGAACAAATATCCTAAACTCGCCTTTGCTCAAGTATTACATGGCACAGCAAAGAATAGCAATGGGTAAGAAAATGAGAGCTTCTAAACTCACTGTGTAGGGAAAGTGTCCAGAATGGCTGGGCTCTAGCTTCTCTGCAGACAGCACATGCACAAAGAACTCAGTCTGGCCAGGAAGACAAAACGTGACCTAAGCAGACAATTTATAACCCATGTATTCCAATGAGGACTCCTGCAAGACTCATTTTGATTGGCTGATAAGGACTCATCTTGATTGAATGATAAGCACTTAATTGTACAATTCTGATTGGCTAAGTATTATCCAATAAAGATGGCCTTTGCATTTATTTTGATCCAATCAGAATGCATCTTTCACAAACCTTCCTTTGAACACACACCATTTATAAGTAGGCTGCTCATGCAGTGTCTGCAAGTTTCTCTTTTTCTAGGCTGCTTGACATTTTGCTGCTCATCTCTGCCTTCTAAGAAGTAAGAGCTAAGATGCACTGAACCACATCCTGCCCTCATGGCCACTGGCATGGGTGCTGCCAGGCCTGCCACGAGTGCTGCCAATGAGCATGAATGTGCCTCCACTGAACATTCATGTGTCTCTTTTCACTTCATAATTGGACTAAAAAGTAGTTTAGCACATTTACATAGTAATCTTATTTATATTTGTATTTTTTAGATGAGTAGAAATTAGATACTTGGTAAAAAAAAAAACAATAGAAAGTAGGCAGGATATTTCTATCTTTATCCTGCATGTTTTTATAGGTAGGCAAATAAATGACATATCCTGGAGCCCCAAGACCAGGCAGAGACCTGCATTGCCCCACCCAGCTCTGCCCAGGCTCCAACTTGGGACTTAAGTTGGTAAGTTTGTCTGTTATCCCTCTTACTCTTCTTCGTCTCACCTTTCTCTTCCCCCTCCATCCATGTTACATTCTTTTCCCTTTTCTTACCTTAATTTGCTTTCAGGAAGCAAACACATACCCCCACTTCATGGGCAGATTGCAAGGCAGTGGGAAGCAGGTTACAGGGTATCCATACAACTGTTGATAGACACTGGTATCTGCAGATCGATTTTGAACCACAGAGCCCCCCTTAATTAACTCTCAAAACTGCAAAAAAGTACAGCCCCCAAAACCAAGTCCAGCTTCAGAATTGAACAAAGATAGAGGATTCACATAAGCAAGGATAGGAGACAGAGAAAACAGAAGTGAAAGCAACCCTGCCATCCCTGAACAACAGAATTAAAGAAGACAGGAGGGAGGGAGAAGGGAAAAAAAAGGAAAATGTGAGGAGGAAAATCTACACAAATGAAAATAACCAAAAGAAGAATATAGGTCTCACGTAGACCCCTGGGAGGTCAGACACCTAGAAAACAGACTTCTGCACGCAATGAAGAGCTGGTCTGGTGTGGTCACAAACTACAAACCCAGACATCAAGACATTAATAGAAAGAATAAAAAGAATTGAGGAGAGACAAGAGAAAAATAGGAAGGAGTTGATAACGGAGAAAATAGCAGTAAAGAATTCGGGAATACGTATTAAGATTGTGGAATGGGTGTAAGACAATTGATAGAGGGCAAAACTGGGTTTGGTTAAATGGATATTTTATGGCCCTATGGTCTATCCTTTCCTTGAAAGCTTCTGAAAAGTGGAAAGATCATTTTGTTGCATTTTCCCATTTCTTGTTTTTAAAAGAATAAATCCCAAACCCTACAAATGGGTATTGATCTTTTACATTTGAATTAAAGATTGATAAACACGAAAGAAAAAAAAAGAAAAAAAGAACACTGTGACTGAAATAAATAACAAACTGATAAGCATGGAAAGCAGAATTAGCCAAGCAGAAAAAAGAATCTCAGAACTTGAGGACCAAAATATAGAACTAATCCAAACTGTTAAAAACACAGAAAACAAACTAAAAAGGCAGAACAAAACCTTCAAGAGATGAGCGATTAATTCAAGAGACCGAACCTAAGAGTAATTGGCATTCCTGAGGCAGAAAAAGAGACAGATACCACACTGAATCAAGTCTTTCATGAGATTATTCAAGAGAACTTCCCCCATCTAATCAGTGATGCAAAAAGTCAAACACAAGAGATTCAGAGAACCCCTGCAAGACAACAAATGAGAAGACCAACTCGGAGACACATAATAATTTGCCTAAACAAAGTAGGTATAAAAGAAAAAATCCTTAAGGCAGCAAGAGAAAAAGGCCAGATCACCTACCATGGAAGACCAATTAGAATAGCAGCATATTCGTCTACAAAAACCCTGCAGGTTAGGAGAGCTTGGAGCCCTATCTTCAAAGTCCTAAAAGATAAACATTTTCAACCAAGAATAACCTACTCAGCCAAGTTAAGCTTCTTCAACGTGGGAGAATTAAAATCTTTCCCAGATATCCAATCCCTAAGAACCTACACTGCCACCAGACAACCTCTACATGAAACACTTAAGAAAGTACTAAACACAGAAGAAAAGGAAAAAAGAATGTTCTTCACCAGAGTACAGGAAAAAGAATAAAACACACATGAATCAATCCCAAAACCAAAAGAAAGACAAAAAAACAAGTGGAAGAACAACACTATAAGAACTCTAGGGATGAAATCTCACATTTCAATAATTAGCCTGAATGTGAATGGAATAAATTCATCACTGAAAAGACATAGAATGGCAAAATGGATAAAATACCACCAGTCAACAATATACTCCCTTCAAGAGACCCATCTCACTAGAAAGGACAAGAGGATGGGAAACACATTTTCAGGTGAATGGAACATGAAAGGAGGAGTTGCGATCCTAATTTTAGACAAAATACCATTTAAGCTATCAAAAATTTAAAGATACAGAGGGCCACTACATAATGATAAAAGGTTCACTCCATCAACAAGAAATATCCATCCTAAACATATATGCACCCAACATAGGAGCACCAACTTTCATAAAGTAGCTTTTGGAAAAACTAAAGAAAGGTATTGACTCTAACACCATCATAACTGGGGACTTTAATACCCCACTCACAACCCTAGACAGATCACCAGGACAAAAAATTAGCAAAGAGTTCCAGAACCTCAATGTGACTCTTGACCAAAGGTACTTAATTGATATCTACAGAACACTCCCCCCAGGACCACAGAATACACATTTCACTCATCATGGCATGGAACGTATTCTCAGATCGATCACATACTTGGCCATAAATCAAGCATAAGTAAATTTAAAAGGACCGAAATTTACCATGCACCTTCTCAGACCATAGTGTAATAAAAATAAACATTAACACCAACAAGTTTCCCCTCAAACCCGCATAGACATGGACACTAAACAGCATGATGCTAAACAACTCCTGGGTCAATGATGAAATCAAAACAGAGACCAAAAGATACCCAGAAACAAATGAAAATGAAGAAACATCTTACCAAAATCTCCGGGATGCCTTCAAAGCTGAAGTAAGAGGGGAACTTATATCACTAAAAACCCACATGAAGAAAATGAAAGGATCACAAATTAACAGCCTAAAAAGCCACCTAAGGAAGCTGGAAAAGCAAGACCACAAAAATCCTAATTTCAGCAGAAGAATCCAGAGCACCAAAATAAAAGCCCAAATCCAGGACATAGAAGACAAAAAGATAATACAAAAAAATCAGTGAAACAAAAAGCTAGTTCTTCGAAAGGATAAACAAGATCAATGGTCCTCTAACTAGACTGACCAAGAAAAAGAGAGAAAAAACCCAAATAATCACAATCAGACACAAAATGAAGTGACATCTAACCCTGAAGAAATACAAAAGATCATTAGAGACTACTACGTACACCTGTATGGAAACAAACTTGAAAACCTTAAGGAAATGGTGGACTTTCTGTTACCACACAACCTATCTAAGTTGAAAGAAGAAGAAATTGAGACCCTAAATAGACCAATAACAATCAAGGAAATTGACTACATATTAAGAAAACTACCTACAAAAAAGAAAAAAACAAAAAAAAAAAACCCTGGACCAGATGGCTTTCCAGCAGAATTGTATAAGACATTTAAGGAGTAGCTCAAATCAATCCTACTTAAGGTATTCCAGGCAATTGAAAAAGATGGAACCCTCCCCAAATCATTTTATGAAGCTAACATCACACTGATACCCAAGCCAGGTAAAGACCCAACAA
>CAUYQG010163606.1:0-18549 GCA_963574415.1 Tarsius wallacei
ATCACCGGAGCCCAGCAGGTCGATGCTGGGGTGGCTGTGAGTGTGCCACTGCACTCCAGCCTGGGCGACAGAGTGAGACTTTGACCAAAACAAAACAAAACAAAACAAAAAACAGTTTATGATGCTGCTGCTGAAGAGTGAGTAAGACAAGAACTGGAGATTGACAGCTGAGTAAATGAATGAACGAGCATGGGTGAAAAGAGAGAGGAAGAATGGGAAAGGGAGAGCGGGTATGAGAAAGGGTCTGTTCAGAACCAATACTTTTTTTTGAAAATACAAATCGAGTACTGAAAACTCATTATGCAAGTTCATTTCTTCCTTAATAGATTTAACAGACTGCATGTTATTCTCAATTACTATTAAAAGCTTATAAGTACGTACTGTCAATTTCTGTACTATTTCACTGTAGTCTGTGACAGTTTGCTGAGTGGATTGATACTAGTCCCTAGAACCCACTTTGTGTTGTGTGGGTCTAGGATTAGCCAAAGGAACAAGAACTGAAGTTGATTCAACCTGGGTTTAAACACTGGGCTTGATGGCAGGAGGCACTTGTTAGAGAATAAACATTGATCTCTTTCTCTAAGAAGCTGTTTGTCTTCTTATTTAGAGAGCATGAAGGCTGAAGTTTGCTTCCACATAAATTATAATCATGAGCAAGTCAGAAATCTTGCATGAAGCATTATCCCTTTCTATAAATGCTATAAGTGCTATCTGCTCTCTTCTCCATAATTCTGACATTTCTGTGGTATTTTAGACTGAATTGCTCATTTAAATCTCATACAACCCTGCAAAGTGGGTGGATTTTTTTTTTTAATCTCCATGAAGAAGCAGACTTACAGAAAGGAAACAACTTATCCACCCTCATGCTGTTTGGACGTGAGAGAGCCAAGACTACCCTTTCAGATCCACGAGCTTGCCACCAGACTGGGCTGAGGGATTTTAATCCTCTTCCACATCTGAGTTTAACATCAGAGTGCTTTGATAGTTTATGTTATACTTTTGTTACCATGAATTTACAGGTTGAATTTAGTGTTGCTGTGTGTGTGTGTGTGTGTGTGTGTGTGTGTGTTGGCAATATAACAAGGTAAATAAATTTTTTCTTTTGTATCTAAACAGTTGATGGATTACACTGTTGGTTTTAAATTTTGATCAAAAGTGCTCTTAATCCTAGAAATGCTGTCTTGTAACTGAGTTGTTTCCTTTTTCACAGCATATGAGTTATTTGCGTTCATCAGTCACATGGGAACATCTACAATGAGTGGCCATTATGTTTGCCATATCAAAAAGGAAGGAAGGTGAGTCTTTTTTAGAAGGTGAATGATAGCTGTGATTTATTGAGCACCTACCATGTGCCAGACATAGGTGCTTTGTATGTTATCTTAGTTCGTAGTTGGCTCTCACGTTGGTCTTGTAAGGCAGGGATCCCCAACCCTACCCGTCCACGGCCTGTTAGGAGCTGGGCTGCACGGCAGGAGGTGGGCAGTGGGTGAGCGAGTGAAGCTTCATCAGAATTTACAGCTGCTCCCCATTGTTCACATTACCGCCTGAGCTCCACCTCCTGTCAGGTCAGCGATTGCATTAGATTCACATGCAAGGGATCTAGGCTGCACACTCCTTATGAGAATCTAATACCTGATGACCTGAGGTAGAGCTGAGGTGGTCATGCTAGCCCTGGGGAGCGACCGCAAATACAGATTATCATTAGCAGTGAGGTCTGGCTAAACAGAGACCAACATAAATCAGTTGCTTGCAGACTCAAAACCCTATCAGCAACCTGAGACTCAATCCCCACCACTACACAAATACGCATGTATACCCCCAGAATCTAAAATAATAAATAAAAAGAAACTCTATCAGTGAGTGACAAGTGAGTTGATATACTTCAGTTGTACAGCTGCGTCTGGTGGCAGACTTTAAGTCAGAATCTGACACTTGTCTAGTCTGTATGTGGCCCACCTGTTATTTTATTTATTACTTCCGTCCACACCTCTTTTTTTTTATGATGAGTTGTATAATTATTTCATTGTATTTTATAGTGTAATGATAATAGAAATAAAGTGCATGATCAATGTTTTGCACTTGAATCATCCCCAAACCATCCTCTCCCCACCCCCAGGCCATGGAAAAATTATCTTCCACAAAACCGATCCCTGATTCCAAAAGGTTGGGGACGCTCTTGTAAGGGATATATATACTCTTAGCAGCATCTTACTCATCAGGACACTGAGGCTCAGGGAGACTCAAGAGCATGACCTTGGCTAGTAAGTAGCTGTGTCAGAGCTGGTATTTAAAGCCACTCTCAACCATCATACTAAGGTGACTTCCCAAAATAAAGATGCATCCTGCAGCAGAATGTAACCTCTGTAGTACTGCTGTATTTAGCCAACAAAACAAAACAAGAAAACCAGGATGCCCTGTTAAATTTGAATTTCAAATAAATAATGGATAATTTTTTAGTATGAATATGGTTCAAATATTGCACATCCCAAACATTGCATGAGACGTAATTATACTACTATCATTTGTTGCTTACCTGGTATTCAAATTGAACTGGGTAACCTGTGTTTTATCTGGCAACTCTAAGTCTTCAGTGCTTTGCCTTATTATGGCCTTGCAGTTGGCGTTTCAGCTTCTTATGTAGAATTGTTAGGTGTGTGGTAAACCAGGAATGAGACAGTTATCTCTTCAGTTCTCCCTGAGCTGGATCCCCTTAGGTCCCACTGGCACCCTTCCTACATATCAGAACTCAGCGACCCGTGGGCCTGCACTCCTGCTTGAGGGCATCACCCAGGACACATGGATGCTGGAGAGACATGTGAGCTTGGCCTCTTCCCCCCATGCCTCACACTGCAGGGATAACCAGTTCCCACCTGGACTCGATTATATTCCTTTTTTGTTGTGTCTTTTAATTTTGTCTTCTCTCTGTCTCTCTCTCTCTCTGTCTCTTTCTCTCTCTCTCTCTCTCTCTCTCTGTCTCTCTAGTTAGGGTCTTACTCTCACCCAGGCTGGAGTGCACTGGCATGATCACGGCTCACCTTATCTTCAGCCTCTTGGGCTCAGGCGATCCTTCTGCCTCAGCCTCCCAAGTTGAGGCTAGAGGCATGTGTCACCACGCCTGGATAATTTTGGGGTTTTTTTGGATTTTTCTTGTAGAGATAGTGTCTCACTATGTTGCTCAGGCTGGTCTTGAACTCCTGTGCTCAAGCAATCCTTCTGCCTTGGCCTCCCAGAGTGCTGGGATTACAGGCGTGAGCCACTGCACCTGCCTAGTTTTATCTTGTCAACTTGATTAATGAAATAGTTGAGCACAGGGACTTGTATTTATAATGACTTCTTTCTGTTGCCAAGCATGATAACTTAAAAAAAAAAAACTTGTAAAAAAGCATGATTATAAAACAATAAAATCCATTGTGAATAATTTATAAAATGCAAAAACACACCAAAAAAACATGTACTCTGGCCTAAGATAACTATTGTCTACATTTCTTGTTTTATTGGCCACTTTGAAGGAGGGTACATATATATTTGTATATATACATACTACATGTAAATATACATGTGTATTTCCTTTTTTTTTTTTTTTTTGAGTTGGAGTCTCACTCCATTGCTCAGGCTGGAGAGCAGTGGCATGCTCACGGCCACTCCAGCATTGACCTGCTGGGCTCAGGTGATCCTTCCACCTCAGCCTTCCAAGTAGCCGGAACTACAGTCGAGCGCTACCACACCTGGCTAATTTTTTGATTTATTGTAGAGATAAAGTCCTCACCAAGTTGCCCAGGCTGTTCTTGAACCTGTGGGCTTAGGCATTTCCCTCACCTCGGCCTCCCAAATTGCTGGGATGACAGGCTTGAGCCACCACGCCCGGCCTACACGTGTATTTCTGACTTTACTAAGAACTTAAGCTATTTTCAGGATATATACAATTTTGTAACCTGTGTTTTCCCATCTCATATTATTTTGTGGTTCTTACTTCACCAAATATTCTTTTGAAGTAATTTTTATAGTTTTATAATAATTCACTGCATGGATTTTTAATTCTGGTTTTTAGCTAGTTTTATACCAAAGACTGGAATAATTCTTTGATTTAATTTCTGAGGCTATCCATGAATTTCTACCAGAGGAATTGTAGGATCAAAAGTTCAGATATTTGGAGGCTTCTGATACATTTTAGTAACTAATTTTCATTTGAGTTCAAGATCAAAAAGCAGTGATAGGCGAGTGAGTGTGGTGGCACACACCTAAAGTCCCAACTACTCAGGAGTCTGAAGCAGAAGAATCACTTGAGGCTAGGAATTTGAGACCACCCTAGGCAAAATAATGTAGTCTTTTTTTTTTTTTTGAGTTGGAGTCTCACTCTGCCGCCCAGGCTAGAGCGCAGTGGCAGGCTCACAGCCACCGCAGCCTCGACCTTCTGGGCTTAGGCGATCTTTCTGCCTCAAACTTCCAAGTAGCTGGAACTACAGGGCATGCACCACCACGCCTGGCTAATTTTTTGATTTATTGTAGAGATGAGGTCTCACCTTGCCCAGGCTGGTCTCAAACCCACGGGCTCAGGCAATCCTCTTACCTTGGCCTCCCAAAGTGCTGAGATTATAGGTGTGAGTCACTGCACCCGACCTAAGACCATGTCTTTACAAAAAAGTTTAAAAATTAACCAGACGTGATGCTGTGCTCCTGTAGCCCCAACTACACAGGAGGCTGAGTTGGGAGGATGGCTTGAGCCCAGGAGTTTGAGGCTACAGTGAGCTGTGATAACACCACTGCTCTCCAGCTTGGGTGACCCTGTCTTTAAAAGAAAAAAAGCAGTTGTAATTCCTCACTAGCACTCTGTTCCTTTTTATATAACGAACTTGAGGTTGGTTATCTTAAAAACATCTTGGCTATTTTAAGTATTGTGTTCCATGTGATGCAATAACTTCTTTTTGCAAAGTTTCCTGGAGCTACATTTATCAAATCTTCTGTCTTTTCTTTTCAGATGGGTGATCTACAATGACCACAAAGTTTGTGCCTCAGAAAGGCCCCCTAAGGACTTGGGCTACATGTACTTTTACCGCAGGATACCAAGCTAAACCTCATACATACAGATTGGCGAGAGGACGCCATACGCCTTTTTAATTTGCCAAAAAAAAAAAAAAAAAAAAAAATTGAGACAGCCTGATATGAAGGAATACATTGGAGAATTTATAGTTTATTTAAACAGCACGATCATTTGATGCCTTCTGAAATAGAACTGGGAAGAAATTTCTATTAGTGATGATACACTATTGTAGATAGTTTTTATAAATGTTCAAGGAGAGGATAATATTTAAAAAAATATATTCGTATTGCTGGTGGGGGATCTGCCACCAGCACATCAAAAATGGGGATGTGCTCAGCCCTCTGTTTTACTTTGGGGGTCAGTGGTAGTGGCCTCCAGAGAAGCTGATCATTGTGGCCAGTGGTATGGCCTTACCCACAACAAATAAGAAGCCCACTTTTGTTTCGTATAGAAAATCAGCAACTGGGCAGGGCTTTATTTGTGACATAATTTTTTTTCATTACATACAACCATTTTCTGACCTATTCATGTAGATATTATGCTCTGTCCATAATAGAGCATCTGCAATGAGAGATATTTTTAATTTAAATCATATCAAAATCATAATACGCTTGTGTGAATGTGTGTGAGAGTGAGAGCGTGTGAGACCTTTACTAGAAGAGTGAGTTCACCAGAAATTCTGGGACGGGTTGGTTTTTAAAGGCTAAACGGTTGGTATTCAGCATATCTGAAAAAAGCAAGTAAATATTTTAACGAAACTATAACTCAGGAACATTTAAAAAAGATTAGCTCTCCACTTAGATTTTAAGGAATAAAAAGGGCTGAGTCATCCTTCTAAGTGCTGTCAAGAATGCACTTGGGTTTGTGATATTTGGTGGTGTAATGCCAGATGCCCACAGCAGCATCATATTGTGCTTTGCCAAAGGTAGATAAATTCTGTTTTTCAGCAGCCCTTTCCCCAAAAGGTCTAGTGTTTATTTCTAGATAAAATAGTGAATCTCTTTTTACCATACCATGTGACAGCACCCTGGCATCATGTCACGTGCCCCAAATTTGTAATTCTCCCCTCTCTGAGCTCTTTGCCTGCCTCCATTTCCACGTTTCTCTGGGGCCAAGAGTCTCATCTCTGTGCTTTTTTGGTTTATCACCTCCTGATTTGCCTTCACTGCTTGTCTGAGGTGACTAACAGTGTGATCTTGGACACTTTAAGGATTTCAGATGCAAAGAAATGATATGACATTCTGAGAGATCATCCTTTCCATTTTGGTTATTTTACTATTTTTGTTGCAACCCGGGAGTAGATTAGAGTTTCGGATGTAATGGGAAGTGGAATGATAGCATTCTATGTTTTCTACTGCTCTGTACCAAATTTCAGAGTTTCTGGAGTTTTCTATTTAAGATTATTTAGTCCAGTGAAAAAGGATAGATTGCTGTCCACTTAACATGCATTTGTTTGACTGAGAGGATCTTTTTAGAAACTTTAGGAAAATGAAGCGGAACCAACTGGATGAAATAAAGCACAGATGTTGGATTAGGATGTAGTGAGGTGTGAACCATCAGGAGTCAGGCATGATTGGAGCTCCTGTCTCACAGGAGAGCACTCAGTGCCATGTGAGCGAGGGAGGCAGTGTCTGAGGCCCGTGGCCTGGAGACCTGGGTGCTGTCCCTAGCTGGCTGTGGACCTTGGGCAAGTCCCTTATCCTTCCTCTGCCTCGCTCTCCTCATCTGCACATGGTGTGATGACGTTTGTCCTCTCTTCCTAACCGAGATTTGAGGGTACGGTGAGACCCATAAGATCTTGGAAGAGTCTGAGGCGGTGTGCTGTGGTGCCCCTAGTAGAGTGCGCTCCCTGCCTTCTCTCTGATGCTCTCCTCAATCAGGGATCAAATGATATTGGCAGAAGGAAGGAGCTCATGGTGCAGTAATTCTCTACTAAAGTGTGACCACTGGCATCCCCTCCCGATGTTGACTCAGATATCCTAAAACAGTCCAACTCCGTTCTGGGAGTCACTGGCTCCCGTGGAAATCCCCACGCTAAGCAGCCTTACAAAATCCAGTCCCCTTAAGGTAGGGTGAGTATCAAGGTGTAATGACTCCAAACCCGCATCAAAAATGACTTGTTTTCAACGACGTTACAAGGCAAAGGCTTTTTTTTTGCTGGAAATGGGGCGGGGTGGGGGGAGGCGGGGATGACTGGGGGATTGAGATCGAGATGTGGACAAAGATAGCATGTATTTTGAACAAAAGAAAAATTTTATAAATACAACTTTGCAAAATCAGTGGAGTGAAATCACCATTTAAGATTATAGGCTATAAATGATTTAATTTTAACAACTAGCCCTTTTGATGCCTAAATAATATTGCAAGAACATATGCTATGGCTGCCTTTTTTCTGCCTCTCAACACAAAGGGCTATTTCTACAAGGCAAAGTTTTGTATATGTGCTATTCTTTACTTCGGATTGAGAGTTGGGAAAAACTGGAGCAAATAATGGGTTTCTTATTTGCTTAAAATGTATTTATATGTGTATCTTAATATATATAAGGCAGGTTTCCCTATAAATGTCTGGAATATACCGCTTAATTTTACACGTGTTTAAATGAGATTAATTTGTGACTTAAAACTGGAATAATGTGTCGATTGTGTCAACTGATGATCAGCCTGTTAGGAGTCCTCTGTGTGAGGCATGGTGGTATAATTGTGAAATTCTCATTGTGTGTGGGTGTCTGTGTGACGGACAGCGCGTTTCTTCCTGTAAATATCTTTTGATATCCATTTGTGTAGAATCCCAATGAACGTGTCTTTGGAAAATGTAATGTTTCAAGGTTTTTATTTTGTCAGTTGATCTAATTGCCCTTATAATGAATCAGAAATCCAATTTGGCTCAGACTGGGATTTTCTTTGAAAGGAAAAAGAGTATGCAGAAAAGACTATTGGAAGAACCATGTGTTGATGGCATTCTACATCAGTGTTGCTTCAGTATTTTGGAATTGATTAGGCTGTTTTCTCCTACCTACAAGAGAATGTGCCCACCACTTCTCAGTTGCTCACTTTGGGCTGTTGAAGTCCAGCGAGAATAGCTTGAGCCTCTGGCGCTCTGCATCATTTATTCCCTTTACCTGAACCAGAGCCTTACCTATGGCTCATGGTGAGAACACCTGGGTCTGGATCCCGACTCCACCTCTAAGTGTGACGGGGCCAAGTAGCCTTACCTTTCTGGGCCTTTTTCTTTAAAACAAGTGAGTGACTAGATGAGCCCAGAAGCCCCCTCTTGCCCTAACGTCTTACTTTACTTTTATTTTTCTGTGGTTTCACAAGGGTCAGACGTGAAAGGTGAGGGGTCCCTTAAAGGTTTGGGTGTCGTAGTTTTGCATTGTTACAGCTTATCCACCCAGTTGAAGATGTGTCATTTTTAGTGTCCCCACCTTGTTTCTATTCCTGCTTTATGTGCCTGTTCTTTTTCGGGTAATCATCCCACTTTTTCTCCACTCTTGAAACCCACAATGCCACAGTCCACGGCGTCCTTTGCTCTTTCCCCCTCAAAAGTGACAACAAAGAAATCCATTTGAAATACCCTCCCAGGAAAGCCTCAGAACTGCCTTCAGCTAAATCTGTCACATTTATGGCATATTTTAAAATACTAGGGGAGGGTGGGAAACAAAATTCTAATTCAGTGATAACTATGATCCCCAAATAAGTGCTGACAAAGTTGTCTACCCCAGAGAGTTTTTTTTT
The DNA here is from genome assembly GCA_963574415.1 of Tarsius wallacei. Lineage (NCBI taxonomy): Eukaryota > Metazoa > Chordata > Mammalia > Primates > Tarsiidae > Tarsius > Tarsius wallacei. The sequence continues at coordinate 8,774 of CAUYQG010163606.1, forward strand.
CCCCCTTTGATCTCGTAGGCATCACTGTTGCCAAATCACAGTGCAGGCCATCTTCAGGGAGATGGCAGGGAGTGGGAGCTGGTTCACAGGATGGCATTAGATAAAATGTAATTCTGTCCCTTAGGTAAAAAATCCTAGGTCATAGGACTGCTCTGAAGTTTGTGTATAAGGTCACCTACACAGTGTCATGGAGGTTTCCCACTCAGTGAATCACCCTTGAAGAGTTTGCCTAAGGTTCTCTACACCCGTGCTATTCAATATGGGAGTAACAGCTGCATGTGGCAAATGACCACCTGAAATTTGGCTCATTTAGACTGAGACTGTGCCATACACACAAAATACACACCAAGTCTTGAAGGCTTGATACCAAAAAAGAATTTAAAATGTCTCACCAATATCTTATAGTGATAACATGTTGAAATGACAATATTTTAGATATAGTGATTACATAAAATATTAATAATTTAATAAATGTTATCTTTGCCTATTTTTATCCTTAATGTGGGCACTAAAGAATTTAAAATTAGGCACAGGGCTAACATCGTGCTTCTATGGTGCAGTGCTACTCTTGACTTACATGGTGCGGGATGGGCAGTGACATACCATGGTAGGAAAGGTCATTCTATGAAGCATCTCAATAGACAGAAGCAACACAAATATCCTTGCTGGAGTCAGGAGTACTGTGAGGCACAGAACACCTCACAGAAAGCAGACTTTTCTGTCTAAAAACCTATATGTATATATCCCCCGCAACTAAGAATTAAAAGCAATTGAGCCCCAAACGACCTGCCTTCCAGCTCTGCCTGGGAGCTACTACCTTTGCTCTTATTTTTCTAGCATCTTCCAGCTGCCAAGGATGTTAGCCACAGGAGGGTATTGGGCATATTTGTTTCACTGGGGGCAACATTCTCTTGTGGTTCCCCTCCCCAGGTATTGTTCAGTCTGTTCAGAGCTGGGTGTGTTGAAATCCCGTGCAAATTCTGCCACTCTGGATGTGCCGCTTCTCTTGGCCCTGGTAGGGGCTGATCCTGTTGTCTGTGCTCACCTGCCCTGCAGATTTTGATGCTGGCTCCTGAAAGAGTTTGTATTTATTTCATTTTGCACTAGTCACAGTTGTTTAAACTATATCAAATGTTTTGGGAGAGTATTTGCCCGTGATGGAAAGAGAGATGGATGATTTATTGCTTCAATTGTTTTAAATTAAAAGTTATTCTCACAATCTGAGGTCCTTTCATGACTCTTTTTTTAAAAATAAATACCAAGTCATCTAATTTTGCCACTGATAGTTCTCATCCATCGGTGGAAAAGGTAACTTGAGAGTGACTCATTTTATTTCTTTTTAGAATTTAGGCTGTTGCCAGGCAGCCTTGCTGGCTGGTTGATCTACATCCAAAGTGGAACATCGGTGATGGCTCATTGTTACCTCTGGAGGAAGGAGGGTTGGGGAAGGGAGGAGACTGATGTTTTAGACTTTCTCTGCTGGGTGTCAAATCGCAGACGTTTCTGTGGTTCCTTGGTGGCCCCCTTAACACGGGAAAATGCAGAATGGGCAATGCTACGTCTCTAGGCTGTGTCCTTGCTGTGACAAATTACTACAAACTTAGTGTCAAAAAAATGATACACTTATTAATTCAGAAGTCTGCAAGTGAGTCTTATGGGGCTCAAATCTAGGTGTCATCAGGGAAGCTGGGGAAGAATCCATTCCTGCCTTTTCCAGCTTCTAGAGGTCATTGGCATTGCTGGACTCCTGGCCTCTGAACAGCATTGGCATCACTCCAGCCTTGGCTTGCATTGTCACATCTTCCCTGACTGGCTTGTCTCTCTCTTATAAGGACACTTGTGATTACATTGGGCCTACTCAAATCATCCAGACAACTGCTCCCTTCTCAAGGTCCTTAACGTAATCACATCTGTAGAGTTCCTTTTGCCATGTAAAGCAATTTATTCACAGGCTCTGGGGATTAGAATGTGGACATCTTTGCAGGGAACATTTTGCCTACCACATCGGGTACGTTAATCACTGATTAAAAATACATCTCTCCAATGCTCCAAGTTTTTATAAGAATGAACTTTTTAAAAAAAGATTTTTAAAAAATCCAAGTAAGAGGCCAACTTCAGTGTTTTGCCATGTGTTTTGGTGAAGGGGATAGGATGAAGAGGAACTGATTGGCGTAGTGAAGGATTAGTTGTGATTCAGAGTTGTAAAGTCTTTAGGACAATGTTTGCCAGCCAGCTGCCACTCACTTTCACATATCCCATCATGCCTAATGGGAGGGTTTACCAATGCGAATTTGCAGTGTTTAATTTTTGATCCTGCCTTTCAAATGCAGTCAGTGACAAAAGGAAAATATAATAGGAAACAGTGGGCTATTGTCATCCTCCACGCAATCAATCATTTAAAAGTCAACCAGAAAAAAATCTTTCAGTATGGTAGGGAGGCAGAGTGGTATAATCGCGAGAGTGGGAGGGATAGAGACTTGCAGTCAAATCATGTTTCCAACACAGACTTGCTATGTGATTTTGGTAAACATATAATATCCTGAGACTCAGTCTTCTCATCTGTATAGTGGGCATAATAATATCTGAGATGAGTCATGTAAAGTATCTGACAATCCGGTGAACACAGGACATTTTTGCATCACCATTTTAGCCCATTTAGCATTTTGACCCTATGGAACTTCTGACCCTTTGTTTCAGTCTAAAAGACTTTTTAGAAAGTCAGAAGCAAACCAACATTGATGACTTTTTTAGAAAAAAAAAATTTTTTTTTAAGTCGGAATTTCACTGTTGCCCAGGCTGTAGTGCAGTGGAATGCTCAAGGCCACCACAGCCTCAAGCTGTGGGGGTCAGTCTATCCTTCCACCTCAGCCTTTCAAGTAGCTGGAACCACGGGCACGTGCCACCATGCCCAGCTAATTTTTTTTTTTAAACTTATTGTGGAGACGAGGTCTCACCAAATTGTCCAGGCTGGTCTCGAATCCTTAGGCTCAGGCAATCTTCTTGTCTCTGCATCCCAAAGTGCTGGGATTACAGGTGTACCACACCTGGCTGCAAAAGTATTTTTATGGAGATAATTTCATTAAGTCAATTAATTTTATTGGCCTAAATAGCCTGTTTCATCATTCAATAACTACTGAACGTCTACTATGTCCTAAGTGTTGTTTTAGTTACAAAGAAAAATCTGTAAATAAAGAAAAGTCCCTGCCCTTGATGAGTTTATTTTCTAGCAGGAAAAGACAGATACTAAACATAAAAAACAAAAAGATTATATATGTTAAACGATATTAAGTGCTATGGAAAAAAAGAAAACACACAACAGGGGTTGAGGGCAGATTGCAGGATAAATAGGGTAGTCGGGAAAGGCATCACTTGGAAGTGAGATTTGAACTAAGATTTGAAGGAAGTGAGTCATCCAAGTGACATTTCCCATGCTTGGCAGAAGGATTAGTTGGAGCAGAAGCCCCATGGTGGGGCATATCTGGTATATCAGAGGAGCAGCAAAGGGGCCATGTGGCTCTAGAGGAGGGAGTAAGGGGGAGTATAGTAAGAGAGGAACCAGATTGCCCTGGCTGAGGAGGCCATTGGAAGAGCTTGAGTCTGGAGTGCAGTGGGGAGCCATTGTAGGGTCTTGAGGAGAGCAATGGCTTGGTCTGACCTAAGTTTCAGGAGTTCTTTGTTTAGATGGTAGGAGGGCAAAGATAGAAGTGGAGACGACCGTGGTAAACAAGGTGAGAGATGATGGCTCAGGTGAGGGTGGCAGCAGTGAAGATCGAGAGGATGGTTAGATTCTGGGTACATTTGAAGGGAAGACCAGCGGGATTTTCTGATGCATAGGAGGTGAGGTCTGAGAGAGAGAGTAGCTGAGGCTAACTCCATTTTTGTCCAAGCAACTGAAGAATGTAGTTGCAATCAACTAAGATAGGGAAGACTTGATGGGATTGGGATGATAGTGGTAGAGAAAGGTGACTAGGAGTTCAGTTTGGGATGTGTTGAGTTTGAATAGCCTATTAGACCTCTATGATTTGTTTATTTATTTATTCTTTTTGAGTCGGAGTCTCACTCTGTCACCCAGGCTGGAGTGCAGTGGCATGCTCATGGCCATTTGCAGCCTCAATCTCCTGGGCTCAGGTGATTCTTTGCCTCAGCCTTCCAAGTAGCTGGATCCACAGATGTTGCCACCATGCCCGGCTAATTTTTTGATTTAATGTAGAGATGAGGTCTCACCAAGTTGCCCAGGTTGGTTTTGAACCCCTGGACTCAAGCAATCTTCTTGCCTCGGCCTCCCAAAGTCCTGGGGTTACAGGTATGAGCCACCGTGCCTGGCTTCCATGGCCGACATTGATTAGAAAGCTAGATATACAACTTGGGGAAGAGTTCTGAACTGAAATAAAAATTTTGGAGGTGTTGGTATTTGAAACAACGGGACTGGGTATGATCACCAATGGAGGGAGACAGGAAATAGTTTCAAGAGGTCCAGGGACTGAGTCCTGGGGCATTTCTACATAAGGAGTCAGGGAGAAGACAAGCCAGTAAAGGAGACTTGAGAGGAGCGAAAATCAACATGGTGCCTGCAGTGGAGGCCAAGCAAAAGAAGTGTCTTGCCGAGGTGAAAGTGATCTGCTATCCAATAACTGAGGTGGGCTAAGTAAGATGGGGACTGAGAACTGACCATGAAATTGATCACCCTGGACGTCCTGGGTGGTCTCTATCAGAACAGTTTGGAAGTGTGGTAAAAGAAGTGGGTTGAAGAGAGAATGGGAGGAGAGGAATTGCAGACGATGACTGCAGGCCACTCTTTGAGTTTTGCTACTGAGGGCAAAAGAGTGAACGGTGGCTGACAGAAAATGGGGTGCGGTCAAGAGAAGGCTTTGTTTTTAAATTTGAGGACTAAAATGATGAAATAGAGAACGGAATGTAGAGAGGATGTAGGAGAGAGATGGAAGAAGTCCTTGATCAGGCAAGAGGTGATGGGATCTGGTGCCAGAGTGGAGAGCTGATTTAGGCAGGGGCACGGAAAGACCACCACTGGCATCGGGGTTGGGAAAGGGGAAGGCAGACACCAGGCGGGCAACTGCCCGCAGCAGGAGACGTAGCGCGGAGAGTCTGGGAGTTCACTCCTGCCTGCAGTAATGTCATCTGTGAAGTAGGAAGCAAGATCATCAGTTACAAGGGAGGATGTGAAGCCGGGGGATTTGAGGAGAGAGGACAGAGAAGGTGTGAAACAGTTACCCAGTTGAACTATTTCCAAGTTTTCACATTTTCTTTGAAATGAAATTGGTTTAATTAGTATCAATTCTGTAAATTTTCTCAGGCTGGTCTGAGTCATCAATTAGTTTTAAGCCCTTATCCAATTTTTCCTAAGAAAATTTTTGCTGTTGCAAATTCCCCTTCGCACCCACTAATTCCACCGGGTCCGGCTTTACCAGGTCAAATTTTGCAAATCTAAATTTTGTCAAGAAGAGTATGTTCTTTTGTCAATTTTTAACCAATAGCAGATTTTACCATGAGCAATGTTAGCTATCATCTTCGTTATTTACCTCATGCTTATTTTTTCTTAAGTCATTTTTGTTGTTTGTTGTTGCTGCAGTTTTGGGTATTAGATGTGATCTTCCATCAGTTTTTAATCTAGAAGAGATTTTTTTCACCTTTGAAAGTTTTTTTTTACTCTTGTGTTCATTATTTGCACTGATATTAATTATGGATTGGATAAAATTATTAGGAGGGCAAAAGCATGGGAAAAGGGTGCCCCTTGGGGTTAAGTGGCAGAGTAGAAATGTCTAACCTAGGAATCTGGAGTCTCACCCTGTCGCCCAGGCTGGAGGGTAGTGGCACTCTCATGGCCACTGCGGCCTTGACCTCCTCGGCTCAGGCTATCTTTCCACCTCATCCTTCCAAGTAGCTGGAACCATCCGGCATGTGATAAGCTTCAGCACTTGCTGGCTTCTGTTCTCCCAAAGAACTTGGACTGAGAAGTCTGGGCTGTTTGGTTTGTACCCATCTTACAGGTAAACATATTCAAGCATGGGGCTTATTGAAGACCAGTAGTTTAGTTCCACAGGGAAAACGGCTAAAATCAGTCATTAGTTTCTAAAATTCTGATGCATTAAGATGATTAAAAGACAGCATTACATATTATGGAATGTAAGAAAAAAAGCCCCAAAGTGCTGGATAATTAAGGTATTACTTTAAGGAGCCTGGTAAAGCAATACAAATAACTCTTTACACCTATGGCTGCTTTCACGTACACATGCAGAGAAAGTAACTGTTTTAGGAAATTAATACAATTTACACTTAAGAAGTAGAAGTAGGATATTGAAAAAAGACTTGAGATTATCCAAGGAGCAAGGGAGAAGCCTCAATTCACCAGCAGAAGTCTGGAAGTGGTGGCTTACGACTGTAATCCTTGCACTTTGGGAAGCTGAGGTGGGAGGATCGCTGAAGCCCAGGAGTTCAAGAGCAGCCTGGGCAACATAGCAAGACCTCATCTCTACAAAAAAATAAAAAAATTAGTTGGGCATGGAGGCATGTGCCTGTAGTCTCAGCTACACGGGAGGCTGAGGCAGAATGATCGCCTGAGCTCAGGGGGTTGAAGCTGTGGTGAGCCATGATCGTACCATTGCACTCCAGCCTGCAGCCAGAGTGAGACGCTGATAGAAAGAAAGAAAGAAAGAAAGAAAAGGAAGGAAGGAAGGAAGGAAGGAAGGAAGGAAAAAAGAAAGAAAGGAAGAAAAGAAAGAAAAAGAGAGAGAGAGAGAGAGAGAGAGAAAGAAAGAAAGAAAGAAATGAACAAACAAAAAAACCACCACATGATAGATGGATTTTACTTTATATAGCTCAGCAGTGAAATAGGGAAGAAATATGCCATGGTGTCTCCTGGGGCCTCCCAGCTCACAGCCCTCACCACCCTGCTTCTTTCTTTCTGAATGTACACAGAGTTCAGTCCTGCCTTGGCATCTTATACTGACTGTTGGCTCTGCTGAGAATGTTGTTCCCAACTCCACTTGGCTGACTCGTTGAATCTCTGCCCAAATGTCACGTAAGAGAAAACTTTCCGTACTCCCCCGAGATAAAGGAGCCCCCACTCACTCTCATAATTTCTTTGCCTTGTTCTAGATCTTTGAACACATGATATTTTTATTTGTTAAAGTATCTGTAGGTCTTCTCTTACAGAAATCTGAGTTCTTCAAGAACAAGTTTGATATCATTAACTTAACCATTGTCTCTGGCCATACCACCCTGAGCACACCTGATCTTGTCATTAACTTACCACCATGTCCCACACCTAGAACAGTGCCAGCATATGGTCGGTGTTCAAATTCTTATTGACTGACTAAAAAGAAAAAAGACCCTAAAACTGAAATACATTTTAATACTTTTATTCTAAAAAGAATCACAAAATTCAATTTCAGGTTAAATAATATTTTAGTTTTAAAAAAATTAACAAAGGAAGAAGAGTTTAAAGTTTGGTTGTATATCTAAAATGCATTCCTGATTTCCAGATAACGCATGCAAAATTATATGTGTGATATTCAATAAAAGGACCTTTAGTCAGTAGTACAAATTGGATTCCATTTGATTTGAAGCAGTTCTGATCCCCAAATCTCATTTCGAAAGATTCCTGAAAAGACCTTGAAGCCACAGACAAAGTTTATTTGAAAACATAGTTTAAAATTGCACGAATATAAACACAGTTTAGTAATGTGAAAAAGGGAAGGCATGCTTCCAATAATAGTATAAAAATACTACCTTAATCTTGGTACTTTGCAAATTATAAGCAACTGAATAAATCAAACACTTCAATATGATAAGAAGTTACTTTTTATGGTAGTAATTTTATTTCAAAGAGCAATGCAGGAAATACTAAGATGAAGTCTTAATACCCAACAGAGTTGTGCTACGATATATATTATTTCACTAAATCACAGATATAGTAACATATAATATGCCAATAACTTTTAAATCCCCTCCCCCTTGCCATTAATTTACTATAGGTCACTTAATTTGGGTTGGTATTAATTTTGAAACTCCATGTAAACATTTAATTTTTTTCTTTGTTATCTATTTCAGCTTGAAAATGAAATCTCAAAATTTTAAACATTATTGAGCATGACGAGGAAGCATCACAGAATTTGTCTTAAAACAGTATTTAGGTTAGACTAGGTATGCAATTTTCATAGATATACAAAATATATAGAAATATCTTTGCTAAATAGTTAATAAATGCTTGTTATCGTTTGTAAAAAGTTTAATAAGTTAATTAGGTTTTATTTTTCAACCAATGTAATCAAATTTGGGCAATGAAAATCAAGGAGGGCTTAGGTGAAGATAATAAATAGATAAAGTGAAAGGAAGTTGGTGAAAATTTAGATTTGCTATTTCCTTTAACTACTGGTAAAAGAGTCATGAACACATTTCTCACATAACCGATCCTTTTATGGTATCTATGCAAAAATGTTATGGATCTCAGCGAAAATGCCAAATGCTCAAATTACCGAGTTGAATGTGTACACCTCCTAGTCTTTTTGTGGCATGCCCTTTCCTTCTCTAAAAAACTCAAAGACCGTTTCTCCAATCGAACCACACTCATTCTGTAGTTGAGCAAAGAACTGCCTTGTTGTTGTTGTTTTTCTATCTGAATATTATTTTGAGTGCAGGTGTCTCAACGTGTCCCGCTGAGCCCATCAGGGTTTTGCTGCGACACTCCCCAGCACTGCAAGCCAGTTTTCTCTCCTAGTGAAGGTCCTGAGAAAACAGTTCTGAGATCGGGATGCCTGTTTCAGTGTGTGTAATTCTGATATTTCTGCAGAGGTTACAGGTAGTGCAAACTTTGTTCAAGGCAAAATACCACGAGAGGATGTTCAACTTCACACTTTAATGTTTTGGTTTTTTTTCTCCTCGTAGCTGTTTAATGCCTCCCCACAGTGATCTTTGTTGTGTGTGTGTGTGTAATTCTGTCTTTAAGCTCATGTGTATGTGTGTGGGGGTACAGGGATGTATGAGGTGGGTAACACCACTGTTAAGACCCCATTGTTTTTCTGAGTTTTGCTCTCTCCATTTTTGGTCTCATAAAATAGGGGCTCCAGAAAAAGGCAGTGGAGAGGATTTCAGAGTTGGTTCTGAGTGACCATGACGTCACCTCATCATGCCTTGAACTTCAGTGTTTTCAGTCCACTGACCAAGTCCAGTTTCTCAAGGGACATGGGCCCAAGTATCTCACCTTCCACACTAACAGGACTGTGTCAAGACAATGCTGTGATACCCCACACACTTGCTGTGTGACATTTACAGAAACTAAGGCCCATGCTCACTTGCATTACAATGATTTCCATGTGCCTGGCATTACCCCAACCTCCTCACTTTATTTAGAATGTTAAGTTTTCTAATTTATTCCTAAACATAACAAAATTTTTGAAATACATTACTAAGAATTTAGAGTCCAAATCTTTATGTGGTGAGGCAATGAACACGATTTAGTTTAATAGCCTTCAGACACTTGGATTTGTTTCAGTTTTTGATCCATTGTGCCTCAAATGGCTTTTTTTTTTTTTGAGTTGGGAGTCTCACTCTGTCGCCCAGACTGGAGTGCAGTGGCCGCTCCCGGCCACTGCAACCTCGACCTGCTGGGCTCCGGCGATCCTTCCAAGTAGCTGGAACTACAGGCGCGCCCTACCATGCCCGGCTAATTTTTTTTTATTTATTTATTGTACAGATGAGGTCTCCCCAAGTTGCCCAGGCAGGTCTCGAACCCGCGGGCTCAGGCAATCCACTCACCTCAG
>CAUYQG010163610.1:0-18205 GCA_963574415.1 Tarsius wallacei
AGACAGCCCACAGACTGGGAAAAAAATATTTGTCAGTATAAGTTTTTCCACAAGGACAAGGGTAAAGCAATCCAGCTAAATGTGTATGCCTCTCAAGATACCCAGACTGAAATCTTCTTGAGAACTCACAAGGAAAGGAATGAAAGCCAGATAACCTTCAAGGTAAGACGAAAGAAGGAAAGCACCCAATTACCTCTATACATGGTAAGGGTTTCTTTACAGATTTCACCCATACAGTCATGTATCTGACCCACTGCCATATGAAAATCTACTAAATAAAATAACATAATGATGAGAATATTTTGAAGATAAAACTGAAAGGTACAAGATTGAGAAAAAGAAAATAACCTGGAATGGTGAAACAAATTAAAGTAAATGGTTAAAAATCATTTTTATATAAATATTAACTAAAAAGTTAAGAAATTAAAAGAACAAAATATCAGGATGCTAAACTATATAAGGGCTGAAAAGGAAAAGGTGATACAAAGCATTATAATGGAAAATGGATTAAATTACAAACTGGTAGCAGTAGGAGACTTAAATATAAAAAATATAAAGTAAGATAATTAAAAGGGAGAAAAAAAAAGTACAGGACAAGACAGATTCATCCCCTATATAAATGCCCATAATTTAAAATTAAGATATAAAAACAAATCTCCTTCTGCTCTGGGAAAATGGAGTAGATATGCTTTTCCCTATTCCTTCCCCTAAGAACAGCTAAAACCCTAGACAGTATATATGAAACTCATATGAGAAGTCTCTGAAAGATAGAAGTGGGACTGGTTAGTGACCTTAGAACCTGAGGAGTGATGCAGTAGTGAACTTTCTGTTTTTGTTTATTTGTTTGTTTCTCACATATTCCAGATTACAGCTGAATGTTCTAGCAAAATGACACGTCAGTGGTACAGACAGAAATAACCTTAACAAAAGCTTGCTCTCTCCTGACTAAAGGACCAATAAAGGAGCAGCCAACCAAGATGGAAAACTTTTTTTTAAATAACTACTTTACTTCATCCAAATAGCACATGACAAAAGGAATGTAGTCCCACCTTTACCAGTGCCAGCAAAGTCCACATCGGTAGTCTCCAGCCTTCTGAAGCTCTAACAAGGCACTCCAGCATAGCCACCAAGGTAGAATCAGAGAAGGTTAAGCAGGAAGCATGGACTTCCATCCCTGTCTGACAGTAATAGGGCACTGTTCCCCTCCCCACTGGGGTGGTGTCACAAAAAGCCTAGTAGAGAGTCAAGATTTTCACCTATTGCCCAGTGGTAACAAAGCGACCCTCACTTCAGTGTCACTGAGATTATATAGAGTCAGAAAGTCCACCTCCTCTTAGCAGTAACAGGATATCCTCTCCTTCAGTAAAAATAAAGGCCATTTGGGGATTTCAGGCCATACTTGTCAGTAACAAGATGGTGCCACCCCTTTTCCTTGCCAGAGCAGTGTCAGAAAGACAAGCTGAAACTGAGGGATTATATAGGATACAAAATCTTAATACAAAAATATCCAGATTTTAATTTTAAAAAACAGCCAGGTTCGGTGGCTCAGCCTGTAATCTCATGCTTTGGGAGGCTGAGGTGAGTGGACTGCCTGAGCCGGCGGGTTTGAGACTCACCTGGGCAACTTGGCGAGACCTCATCTCTACAATAAATCAAAAAAATTAGCTGGACGTGGTAGCGTGCACCTGTAGTTCCAGCTACTTGGAAGGCTGAGGTGGAAGGATCACTGGAGCCCAGCAGGTTGAGGCTGCGGTGGCCGGGAGCGGCCACTGCACTCCAGTCTGGGCAACAGTGAGACTCCAACTCAAAAAAAAAAAAAAAAAAAATACCCTATATGATCGTTTAGTTCCTCAGAATTCAAAGCCACAGACAGCATGCTGAGCCCCAGACTGCCACCTTGCACACAAATGCCATGAGCACAGAATGGATGGGGCAAGGCAGGTAGGTCAGGGAAACCCACTCCTGTTCGTGGAAGAACCACCACACATCCACATTCTATCAACAACGAGTCAGGAGCGTCACCCGTGAGTCTGACCCACGTTATCATCAAAGAACAGAAGGACTGGCATGGAATTCCTCTCCATTCTAGCCATCAAAAGAATAGCTAAATCTCACCCTTACTCCTGAACATTGGGCTTCTGAAGATCATTACAAGGGAGAAGATTTCTAAACCAGAGCTCTTCCACAGGGGCCAGGTCGTTTTCATCTTTACATTCAATCCACAAACTTAAAAGCCAGACCCGCCGCTATGTCGTACTCAGGCTCTTCTGAGCCACGGCCACGATGCTGGGCAAGCACGACCTCCCAGACTCTCCACGACTCTGACTCGATGGCAGCACGTTTCAGCTGGAGATGATTTGTGACAGTTCATAAACAGCTCTGGGTGCAAACCATCTTCAAAGGAGGCATCGACAAATGTGCGCTTCTCAAGTTCCCACACAAGCAATTTTCTCATCACACTGACAAGAGAAATGTTTAAGGAAAGGCAACAAACAGTTCTGAGATTTTGGGCAGTGTTTTCCAAATAAGCGCACCAACATCTATCAAACAGCTCCTGTACCTCATTCCAGCAGCACTGATTTCCTGCCCAGCACATGCCCCTGCACTGCCCGCTGGTGCTGATACACCTGCACTCCACTCAGCCTCACTTCTGACCCTGTCCTCTCATCCAGCACACACACCAGCTTTCTGCAGGTCTGACTTTCAAAAGGCTCTCTGAGAAGCACCTGCAGGGTGCCAGACTGGGGGATGGTGGTGGGGTGATCTGTAACATGGCCCAAGTACTCAGCATTGTCCACACCAGTTCTACACACCAGCTGGCATTCCTCGGATTCAAATCCAGCTGCCATAATAATAAAATGCTGATTCCAAAGCAAGGAGGCGTCAGAAGGTCTTCAAACTGTTCCAGGCCAGGCTTGGTGGCTCAGTCTGTCATCCCAGCACTTTAGGAGGCCAAGGCAAGTGGATGGCCTGAGCCCGTGGGTTCAAGACCAGCCCAAACAACTCGGCGAGACCTCGCCTCTACAATAAAAAATTAGCCAGGCACGGTGGCTACTTGGAAGGCTGAGGCGAAAGGCTCGCCAGAGCCCAGCAGGTCGACGCTGGGGTGACCATGAGCGTGCCACGGCACTCCAGCCTGGGCGACAAAGTGAGACTCCAACTCAAAAAACAAAAACCAAAACAAAAAACCTGTTCTAACCCAGGACTTCCCAAAAGTGCAGGTGCATGCGAATGCTCTAGGGATCTTGTTAAAAGGCAGGTTTTGATGGGGGGGGGGGGAAGCTGAGGCTGCATCTCTAACATGCACCCATGTGGATGATCTGAATGTGGAGGGAAACAGATTTCGATTCACCCAAACTTCCCTCCACATTCAGGGCAGTTCATGGATCTGAGTCCTGTCGATACCTGGGGATGAGGGCAGGGTGGTGCCAAAAAATGTATGTGCATTTTATGTATGACTTCTCAAAATTAAATTGAATTACGATAGCAAAGTACAGTATGATGTTCACTCAATTGTGTTTCCACCATTTCCTCTGTCCGCCCTGCTTGTCTCATGGGGATGCTAGCATTTGATTAACACCATCTTTTGCGCGAATGTCACACTTAAAATGTGTATACATCCCCCCACCCCACATATATATAATCACTGGCTGATTTCAATAGAATAACATGACATTAAAACCTTGTGTATACACAGCACCCGTTCCCCCTGGGAAGTCAAAGTGCTTTCAATAGAATCTTTCTTGGACAAAAACTCAGTTTGATTTCTGGACCACAAGGAACACTCTTAATCCCCTAAATAAGTGTGTTGTTTTCTAAAAGGTTAGTGAGGACAAAGGTTAGAGAGAAACAAGATGGTGAAGAACAACAGTAACACAAGTCAGGCCAAAATAATGCTACCTAACTCGAATGACAAAATGTCTCCTCACGATAAAAGTCATGATCAAAGCGGCTCCTACCCTAACCTTCCCCTTCCTGGTAAAATACAGCTCCCGGCCGGGCTCGGTGGCTCAGCCTGTAATACCGCACTTTGGGAGGCAGAGGTGAGTGGATTGCCTGAGCCCGTGGGTTCCAGACCCGCCTTGGGTAACTTGGCGAGACCTCATTTCTACAATAAATCAAAAACTAGCCGGGCGTGGTAGCGCGTGCCTGTAGTTCCAGCTACTCGAAAGGCTGGGACGGAAGGATCGCCGGAGCCCAGTAGGTCGAGGCTGCGGTGGCCAGGAGCGGCTACTGCACTCCAGTCTGGACAACGGAGTGAGACTCCAACTCAAAAAAAAAAAAAATACAGCTCCAGGTACTCAGGCAGAAACTCATCTTCCTCTGCACACACCATCATGGCCAGGGCCTCGACACTACCACAGCTCCTATAGCATTCCCGACTCTGCCCGGGACTCCCACCGTGGTCTACTCCTCAGAAACTCATCTTCCTCTGCACACACCATCATGGCCAGGGCCTCGACACTACCACAGCTCCTATAGCATTCCCGACTCTGCCCGGGACTCCCACCGTGGTCTACTCCTCAGGGACCCTGACCATCTAGAAACCTAAGCCAAGACACTGCTCTGCTCCAAACTTGGAAGGACTCCCGCTTCCCCCAGACCTGCAGGTCCTACAGGACCTCACAGCACCTGCATCCTGCATGCACCTACACATGTACACCTGCCCCCCCCCCCACCCCCCGCTTCTCTCTGGCCATAGGACCTTGAACGCTCCAGGCAAGCTCCCACCCAAGCCTTTGCAGAGTCCCTTCAGCCTAGAAATCTTCCCAAGTGCCCTCACAGGTTCTGTTCAAATGCCATCTCCCCTCGCTCCGACACAGCAAACCCCCTTTTGTCGCCAGTGGAGTTTTTCACTCCTCTCCTTCTGCCTCTCGCAGCACAGACCTGAGCCCCAGAAGGAGCTCCCACCGTCTATCCAGCAGTGTGTCCCAGGTGTGGGCGAGTCCCAAGGTGGGTCAGGGGCATCTGTCTGCAGCCCCTGCACCTTGCACGTTGCAGGGGCTCCCAAAGTTGTGTGTCTGCCTCTCGCCCCCACGGGTCCCTTCATTTGTTTACGGGTTCATTCAAAAAACACTCCATGGCAACTTGGAGTACCAGGCCCTTCTCCTGGGCGTTGGGAGACAAGAGTAACAAGAGTGAAGGAGGGGCCTTAGTCTCATGGAGCTCATAATCTCGTCTTGACTAGCAACACACTTCTTCGTGCTTTTGGCTGCTATCGTTTCATCTAATGATTACTTTTTTAGTCTCAATTCCCTGTTAAACAAAAAGAATTGAGTTTTTCTTTTAAATGTTTAATTTTTTTTAATGCTTGCTACGTGTGGGCATTTTGGGGTTTTGAGGTTTACTCTAGTTCAGAGTAGGGACATAGCCAATTCCTCAACAGCCATAAATGCAAACATTCTGCTGAATTTATCTGCAAGAGTAAACACAGAAGCTCACGGGAGTTGCAGGCCCAGAGACACCCAAGGTTGGCTGAGCAACCTCGAAGATGCTCTGACTCTCTCTGCACCCCAGGAGACCCTCCCCAAACCCACCCTACCTGTGTCCAGACTGCAGCCAAGCACAAACAGATCCATCACCCACTGCTTACAACACTCCAATGGCTTCCCAGGTCCTTAAGATCTCAGAAGTGAAAACCATTACCTGTGCTGTTACCCCACCGAGGGGACCCTTACATCCTCTTCCACAGCCCTGGACCCGCCAAACTCCCTGCCACCCCATTTGCTCAGACTGTGCCCTCTGCCCAGAATGGGCTCCTCCATCTTTGCCATGCAACACCACTGCGTGAATGGCAGTCCTACTGTGCCCGATGCCTACCAGATTCTAATGGCATGATCACAGCACCAACCCTATCGCCAGTCTTACTGCTTCTATTGAAACTGTAATAATAATATCAGACAATAAATACCAGAGTTTTATCTTTTGTGCATCAAAGGCTACCTGGTCAGTCACCTGATCAGACATGGGCTGTGGTCCGGCCCTGGGTTCCCATCACCTAGAAGGATTATCTGGTCGAGAGTGCACAGAAAATTCAGCTCCCAGCTCTCTCACCCACCTCCAGAAATCCCTCGCCTCCCCTTGCCATGGAATCTTGCACCGTGGTCTACTAGAACTGTGGTCTACTACTCAGGGACCCTGACCATCTAGAAACCTAAGCCAAGACATTGCTCTGCTCCAAACCTGGAAGGACTCCTGCTTCACCCAGAACCCCAGGTCCTACAGGACCTCACAGCACCTGCATGCACCCAAACATGCACACCTGGTCCCCCCACCCCCTGCTTCTCTCTGGCCATAGGACCTTGAACGATCCAGGCAAGCTCCCACCCAAGCCTTTGCGGAGTCCCCTCAGCCTAGAAATCTTCCCAAGTGCCCTCACAGGTTCTGTTCAAATGCCATCTCCCCTCGCTCCGATACAGCAAACCCACTTTTGTCGCCAGTGGAGTTTTTCCCTCCTCTCCCTCTCGCAGCACAGAGGCAGCACAAGTTTGTTTCTCTGGGGCCACATGCCTGCCCCTGCATCACTCTCTCCCAGTGGCAGGTCCACATGTATTCATATAAGCATCTGATTCCTGCTTCCCCCCAACTTATAGCAAGTCCCTAAGCACAGGCCCATTCACAGCCTCAGCTCCAGGGCTGCACACATACTCTACACTCGGTGACTATCCGCCAGGCAGGTGGAAGGGGGAGCCTCCAACATTCTTCCAGGTGGAGATCTGTGGTCAAAAACAACTCACCCAATATCTTCATGACGCCTAAGTGCACAGGGTCAAGTACAACCTGTGCCCAAAGATGCTCCCATCAGCAGAGCTTGGTTCATTTCCAAGGAAAGAAATAAAAATATGATAGATTCTGGTAGTTATGATTCTAAGAGAATATCAAAAAGATTGTCCTGAATTCTAGACTTTCCTGTTTTCTTTGAATATATTCCTTCCTCTCCCTCCTGTCATTTGCAGAATTCAAAGGGTAATATAATACACACCATGCCTCTTGTTACAAATTAACCTCCATTAGTGCCGTGTGTCATAATCAATCCGAAAAGGGCCCTGACAGCTGGTGTTCAATCAGTCCTAAGAAAGAGCTATCAGCCATCCTGATGCCAGTTTGCCCTGTGGGCTTAGGAATCCCTTCAAGGGGCTGGGGAGAAGAGAAAGGGGGCTTTTAAAATATGACTCTTCCTAGATTCATATCACACCTCCAAAAAGAAAGTGAGTCAATGACGCACTTCAGTGACCAGGCTGAGCACATGCTGCTAAGGCCTCCTTTCCATGAGACCTGTGGAAATAGCCTCACTTGCCCAGCAAATTGTGTCTAGCCTCCCACCTTGACCCAGGTCACATGGAGGTTCCAGGCCAGGGCCTGGTCCCCTGTATGTGGACAGGCACAGTGCCTGATACTCCTCCTTGCCTCCCTACCTTCTCCTGTCACCCTTTCGGGTTCTGACAGTGCACCGAGGCTGAAGACAGCCACCACCGCCAGGATCCTCGAAGACCAGGGCCCAAGCAACTTGGTCACGCATCTGGAGCCCAGGTTGGCACCGAAAATCACTCTAATTTTGAAGCAAATGTGGAGACGGGTGCCAAGAGTGAGGCAGGCATGCATCTTGGACGCTTGGTGCGCTGTTTTCCACACAAGCATGCACCTGTCTAATGCCATCTGTTCACTGAAGCCTCATGGTGCAGCCAGTGGTTTGGAAAACCAACAAAACATCAAGATGCAAAATAAACAGGAAAAGCCTAACAAGATATTCAGACACCACGCAAGGATCAGGCACCGCTGCTCTGCAGAGGGGTCAAGCCAGATATCCCAGGCAGAAGCAGCTGCAGAAGTGGAGGCCGACAGCAAGTGAGGCTGGTTCTGCAGGTCTCGGGGAAGGAGGCCTCGATCATCACACAAGCTACCAGCACCCTAGTTCCTTACATTGGCCTTTCACTATCCAAGAGCCGAACCTCTTATCGTCACATGCATGGCAGTCCTACTGAGCCCAACACCCACCAAGTTCTAATGGCATGACTACAGCACCACTGCGTGAATGGCAGTTCTAATGTGCCCAATGCCCACCAAGTTCTAATGGCATGACCACAGCACCACCACGTGGATGGTAGTCCTGTGGTGCCCAACGCCCACCAGGTTCTGATGGCATGACCACAGCACCAACCCCATCACCAGCCTTACTGCTTCTACTGAAACTGTAATAATAATATCAGACAATAACTACAGTTTATCATTTGTGCAGCAAAGGCTACCTAGTCAGTCACCTGATTAGACATGGGCTGCAGCCCTGCCCTGGGTTCCTAGCACCTAGCAGGATACTTGGTCAAGTGTTATTTCTTTCATCTGTGGAAGAAATTACTATGGTTTGCATTTGAGCTTCAGCACTGATAACAAGTTTTCATTAAAAACAGCATTTATGGGCCGGGCGCGGTGGCTCAGCCTCTCATCCCAGCACTTTGGGAGGCTGAGGCAAGTGGATTGCCTGAGCCCACGAGTTCAAGACCAGCTCGGGCAACTTGGCAAGACCTCGTCTCTACAATTAAAAAAATCAAAAATCAGCCGGGCATGGTAGCGCTAGCCTGTAGTTCTGGTTACTTGGAAGGCTGAGGTGGAAGGATCGCCAGAGTCCAGCAGTTTGACGCTGGGGTGGCCGTGAGCATGCCACTGCACTGCAGGCTGGGCAACAGAGTAAGACACCAACTCAAAAAAAAAAAACCTGCATTTATGGTGAGGAGACTTATTCCAACATGATGAGACATTCCAATAGAGACTATTTTTCACTGGAGAACCCAAGTCCTCTCAAACAATTGTATTTCTATAGAACCATACAAATAACATTCTTTTCCATTTGCTTTTTTTAGTCATCCGAGTTGAGTTTCCATATAAGCCACTAACTTGCTTTAAGGACCAAGAAAAAAAGCACTATACCTCCTGCATAGCAGCCATAGGTCAGGAATTCTGCATTTGGATTAAGCCATTATTCTTTAAGATACCACTTCCTTACAACGTAAATAGGGATTGCACTGAATCTGTAGAGTACTTTGGGCAGTATGGTCATTTTAACAATATTGATTCTTCCAACCCAAGAGCACAAGATGTCTCTCCATGTGTTCATATCCCCTTTAATCCATGTTTTATAAAGTCTTCCTTGTAGAATTCTTTCACCTCCTTGGTCAAATTTAATCCTTGGTATCTTATTTTTTTATAGAACGATTGTAAATGGAATTACCTTCTTGATGTCTTTTTCAGCTAGTTAGTTGTTCCCGTATAGAAATGCTACTGATTTTTGTATGCTGATTTTGTATCCTGAAAACTTAGTGAATTCATTTGTCAGTTCTAAGAGTTTTTTGGTAGAGTCTTTAGATATTTCTATATACAAGATCATGTTGTCTGCAAACAGGGTCAATTTGACTTCTTCCTTTCCAATTTAGATGCACTTTCTTTCTCCTGTCTGATTGCTCTGGCTAGGACTTCTCATATTATGTTGAATAAGAGTAGACATCCTTGTCTTGTCTTGTTCCAGGTCTAGGAGGAAAAACTTTCAGTTGTGAATCTGTCATATGGGCCTTTATTGTGTTGAAATACTTCCCTTCTATTGAAAAAATTTATTGAGAGTTTTTATCATGAAAGGATGCTAAATTTTATCAAATCTTTTTCTGCATCTATTGAGATCATATTTTATGTTTTCTGCCGCTGTAATGTATCGTTTATTGATTTGCAGGCATTAAACCATCCTTGCATCCCTAGGATTAGTCCCACTTGATCATGATATATTCATATTTTGATGTGTTTGGTGGATTCAGTTTCCTAACACTTTGTTAAGGGCTTTTGCATTTATGTTTATCAGGGACACTGGCTTGTAGCTTTCTGTTGGTGTTGTTGTGTCTTTGTCTGGTTTTGGTATCAGGGTTATGCTTGCCTCATAGAGTAAGTTAAGAAGAATTCCCTCTGCTTCAATTTTTTTTGGAATAGCTTGAGAAGAATTGGTATTATTCTTTAAAGGTTCAGTAGAATTCAGCAGGGAAGCCATCTGGTCCTAGATTTTTTTATTGGGAAACTTTTTATTACTCATCAACTCTCATTACTTGTTACTGGTTTGTTCAAGTTTTCTATTTCTTCTTGGCTCAATCTTGGAATGTTGTATGTGTCCAGAAATGTATACATCTCCTCTAGTTTTTTTAAAAGTATATTGGCATATAGTTATTCATAATAGTCTCTAATGATCCTTTGTATTTCTGTGGTACCCATTGTGACATTTCCTTTTTCATTTCTGATTTTATTTATCTTAATACTTTCTCTCTTAGTTGCTCTAGCTAATAGTTTGTCAATATTGTTTATCTTTACAAAAAACCCAACTTTTGTTTCATTGCTCTTTTTTGTCTCAATTTCATTTATTTCTGCTATGCTCCATATTTCTTTCCTTTTACTAACTATCAAAATACCAACGACAATATTTACAGAAACGGGGGGGGAGATTGATACGGAGCCACAAAAGACCCTGAAGAGCCAAAGCAATCCTGAGGGGGAAAAAAAGAAAGCTAGAGTCATCACACTACCAGACTTCAGAATATACTACAAAGCCATCATAGCAAAACACCATGGTGCTGGCATAAAAATAAACCAATGGAACAGAATAGAGGACCCAGAAATTAATCCATGTATCTACAGCCAACTGATTTTTTTACAAAGGCCTCAGGAACACTCATTAAGGAAAGATCAGTGTCTTCAATAAATGGTGCTGGGAAAACTAGATAATCATACACAGAAGAATGAAACTAGATGTGTACCTCTCTCCCTACATAAAAATCAACTCAAAATGGATCAAAGACCTAAGTGTAAGATGTAAAACTATAAAACCACTAGAGGAAAACATAGAAACACTTCAGGACATGGGACTGGGAAAATGTGTTATGAATAAAATTCCAAAAGTACAGGCAACAGTAGCCAAAATAAACAAACGGCACTATATCAAACTAAAAAGCTTCTGCATAGCAAAGAAAGCAATCAACAGAGTGAAAAGAAAACCCACAGAATTGGAGAAAATATCTGCAGACTATTTGTCTGATAGGGAATTAATATCCAGAATATACAAGGAACTCAAACATCACAACAACAAAAATTCAATTTAAAAATGGGCAACTACTGTGGAAAACAGTGTGGTGATACCTAAAAGATCTAAAAATCGACCTTCCATATGACCCCACAATCCCCCTACTGGGAGTATACCCAGAAGAACTCAAATCACTCTATAAAAATGATACCTGCACACGTATGTTTATCGCAGCATTGTTCACAATAGCAAGAACATAGACCTGTGCTGCCCACCAAGAGAGGACTGGATTTAAAAAATGTGGTACATATACATGATGGAATATTACACAGCCACAAAGAATAACAAAATCATGAACTTCGCAGCAACCTGGATGGAATTAGAGTCTACGATACTGAGTGATCTTTCACAGAAACAAAGAACTGAGTATCACATGTTCTCACTCATAAGTGGACCTTGAACAACTACCACAATACTATAAGAATTGGCTGTAGATGCGGGGGGGAGGGGGCGGGGAGATAGGACTGACAGTAGTAGAAATCTGCCTGGAGAAGTGGGGGCACACCTCATTATCAAGGGTACCTGCACAGTGAATATTTGTATACCTAACCCTGAAATTTATCCCACAATTTTAAAATAAAAAAGTTTTAAAGTTAAAATAAATAAATAATAAAAATGGGCTACTGATCTGAACAGACATTTCTCAAAAGAAGACATTCAAATATATGAAAAAATGTTCAATATCACTAATCATCAAGGAAATACAACTTAAAACTACAATGAGGTACCATCTATTTCCAGTTAGGATGGCTATTACCAAAAAATAACAAATGCTGATGAGGATGTGGAGAAAAGGGACCACTTATACACTGTTAGTAGGAACATAAACTAGTACAGCCACTATGGAGAACAGTTTGGAGGTTCCTGAAAAACCTACAAATAAGCCAGGCATGTTGGCTTACACCTGTAATCTAATCCCAGCACTTTGGGAGGCAAAGGTGGGAGGATTGCTTGAGCCCAGGAGTTCTAGACAAGCCTAGGCAACAAAGTGAGACCTCGTCTATACAAAACAAATAAAAAAATTAGCCTGGCATGGTGGCACACACCTGTAGTCCCAGCTACTCAGGAGGCTGAGGTTGAAGGATCACCTGAGCCCAGGTGGTCAAGGCTGCAGTGAGCCATGATCAGGTCACTGCAGGCCAGCCTGGGTAACAGAGTGAGACCCCCCGATGGATGGAAGGAAGGAAGGAAGGAAGGAAGGAAGGAAAGAAGGAAAGGAAAGGAAACTATAAATAGAACTACCATATGATCCAGCAATCCCACTACTGGGCATTGATCCAAAAGAAAGGAAATGAGTACATCAAAAGGATACCTGCACCCCCATGTTTACTGCAGCACCAGTCACAATAGCCAAGATATGGAATCAACCTAGGTGTTCAACAACAGATGAATGGATAAAGAAAAGAAGGTATATATACACGATGGAATACTAACTATTCAACTATTTTAAAAAAATGAAACCCTATCATTTGTAGCAACATGTATGGAATTGGAGAACATTATGCTAAGTGAAATAAGCCAGGAACAGAAAATTAAACACTGCATGTTCTCATTCATATGTAGGCGTTCAAAAAGTTGATCTTATACAAGCAAAAGGCAGAACAGAGGATACTAGAGGCTGGGAAAGGGGTGGGAGGCATAGGGAGATATTTTTTAAAGGATACAAAATTACAGCTAGATTGGAGAATTAAATTCTGGTGTTCTAGAGCACTATAGGATGACTAGAGTTAACAATAATACATAGTTTCACATAGCAAGAAGGAGCATATTGAATGATCTCAACACAAAAAATTTTAAAGTGTTGAGAAGACAGATATGTTAATTACCCTGATCTGCTCACTATACATTACATGTATCAAAACATCATTACGTTCCCCATAAATGTGTACAAGTATGTGTCAATTAAACAAAATAAAATATTTGTAAAAGTAAATACCCCCCGAGAGGCTAACACTTAAAGCTACTACTATTAATGCCTTGTTGTGAAGTTAGCAGTTAAGCTCACAAACCTACTAGTACTCGTAGGCCAGTGGTTCATTCCTTCATTTATTCAACAACTATTACACAACACTTAATGGGGTAATCACTGTGTTGGCACCAGTCAATAACCTGCAAACACACAGACATAGAAAGTTCTGCTAGGGAAAGGAGTCTACTGATGGTAAGGAGGCCTCTCCCACTATTTGGCATCTGGGGACCAAGGGATCCCAGGTACCTAGGAAAAGAAGAACTGGAAACAAGTGAGTCCTTCTTCTGTCAGACATTTTGCTTTGGTCTGGCGCTTATGATCACAAATTTCTAGAAAAGCAAGTCTATGTGGAGCTGGAGAGGTTTTTTTGAACAACTTGGTCACACTGAGCAACAAACTTCAACTGGAAGACTTGAGTAAAGGCCCTGGAGTAAGTTTTCCAACACACCCCACAGCATATTCTTTGCATTTGGAGTATTTTTCTTGAAAACTACGGCAGAAAACCAAGAAAAGATCAGATCAGATCCAGTTCTTAGTAAAGGTGTTTGCAGTAGCAACTCCCAAGCGTTACCTGCAAAAGACATCGTGAAGAGAGACAGACAACTCTGCAGGCCTTGCACCTGGAAGGCGCTGCTCAGAGCTGTAACCAAGCCCACCTTCCTTCACAAGAAGTACAAGCAGCCACGTGCAGATCACTCCTGTGAATGAGGAACCATCAACTGGATGCATTACACTGCTCTCTGCTTCTAGAGTCAGACACTGTACCGTAATACAGGTTGCAAACACAATTGTTTAAAGAATTAAAGAAAGCAGTGGTTATACGCAAAATGGCATCCTAGACTAGATCTGGGAACTGAGGAAGGACATTTGTTGGTAGAAACACCAGTGAAATCCCAATCAAGTCTGTGGTTTTTACTGGCAGTATTGTACCAAAGTTGATTTCGTAGTTGTGATACACGTGCCACAGTTACAGAAGATGCTAACAGTAGGAGAAGCAGGGTGCACGGCAGATAGGAACTCTCTGCACCATCTTTGCAACTCTCCTGTAAAACTACAATTATTTCAAAATAAAGCTTGTTCCAAAAAGTGGTGACTTAGTGATTGAAGGGGAGGGATATGGATTTTAAAATCCTGCAGCAACCCTGAAAACAGAACCTACAATACCTACGACCTCCTGGCTAGCTTGACTGGAAGGTAAAGGCTGTCTGATGTCCAGGCTCAGTGGCTCAGCCTAGCACTTCAGGAGGCTGAGGCGAGTGAAGCGCCTGAGCCCACGGGTTCAAGACCCACCTGGGCAACTTGGCAAGACCTCGTCTCTGCAATAAATCAAAAACTAGCTGGGCGTGGTAGCACACGCCTGTAGTTCCAGCTACTTGGAAGGCTGAGGCGGAAGGATCGCCGGAGCCCAGAAAGTCGAGGCTGTCGTGGCTGTGAGCATGCCACTGCACTCCAGTCTGGGCGACAGAGTGAGACTCCAACTCAAAAAAATTTTAAAAAAGACTGTCTGATGAGAATGGATACGTTTTTCCTTATGATGCATGGAGGCCTTGAGTTCACCCAAGATCTTTTTTATCCTTAGCACAATATCACTGTATCTGTGTGCAATGAATACTCAACTTCAGTTAGGAATTTTTTAAAAACTGTACGTAAAAAGGCATTATGAATACTTAGGAACAAAATTAACCTCCTGTATAAAAATTGCATGTTACTAATCTGGTGAGCTACCTACAAGACTATTTATCTAACCCTGAGGATATTTAAGTGTAAATGTTCTCCTGAGCACAGCTCACAGAAAATCAGGCGTGCAGGCCCACATGCTACTGAACGTCACAATGGGGGAAGACAGCCTCTGGGGCAGCTCACTCCACAGTTGATCTCTGGAGGCCAATTTTCCGAGACACTGACAAAATAGGGAATCCAATGCCCGCAGATCACATTTCTTTACGGAGCCCTGCCCACTCCAATGCCGGCTGCAGCCAGTGACAGCTGGCCGGCCAGCCCATAGGGGCTGTGGTATCTGCGTTTTATATGACAGCACTAATCTCGGTCTGTGCACACCCATCGATAGCAGGAGGGTAAGCACGCTATAAATCACTCTCCTTCTCCTCATCACCAATCAAGCACTTTACAGAAACCTGACCACAGATTTCTGTGAGTGATTTAGACAAGTGGCATGCAGTAGGGTGACGTGTTACTGCCTGTCCGAAAATCAGGACTGCAGAAATGTACTAAATGGGCATCACCAGGCACCAGGGCACCCGAGGTCCCCAGGGCCGCACAGGGCCCTGAGGGCAGAGTGCAGCCTCAACACAGGCAAAAGTAGGCAGGGCCTGAGGTCAGCGATGGCTGCAGACCACCCAAGCCTCTGCAGACCGCCATCAGCGCTTCAGTGAGTGCTTTGTGGGATTCAGACGACACGGGTTATCTGAATTTACCATTGTTCGTGCACTTTAATTAGCCTCTAAAAATACAGGGACCCAACCTTCATGCCAATCTTTGTTCACACATTGAATCCATTTTTAACAATGCATTTTTAATTTGCTCTTGAGCGTCTACTTATACATCTGTCAGTGCCTGCCTTGTAATTCCAGGCAGACTCTGACTTTGTAGAAAGTGTAATAATAGCTGCAATGTTCTGAGCCCCAAGCCATGCTCCATGCAAGACACAGGCCCAGCACCTTGCACATCACTTTCCATAGTCTCTGCCGGGCCAAAGGCAAGAAGAGACAATCCCAGACAAGGAAAAGGAGAGGAAGAGGCTGAAGAACAGCCCACCTCTACACCCCGTGGGGCAGAGTGAAAGGGCCCCTTGCCCCTCACCTGCAGACCAGGTGCTGAACCCCTGAGCTGGGTGGTGTGGGGAACCTCACTCCTCTCTGGCCCCTTGAGGCAGAAATGACAACACTGTTGACCCCTCTGCTGAAGAAACTTTGCTGTCAGCCAGGCTCGGTGGCTCAGTCTGTAATCCCGCGCTTTGGGAGGCTGAGGTAAGTGGATTGCCTGAGCCGGCGGGTTCGAGACCCGCCTGGGCAACTTGGCGAGACCTCATCTCTACAATAAACTTAAAAAATCAGCCGGGCATGGTAGCGCATGCCTGTAATTCCAGCTGAGGCGGAAGGATCGCCAGAGCCCAGCAGGTCAAGGCTGCGGTGGCCGGGAGCGGCCACTGCACTCCAGGCAACAGTGAGACTCCAACTCAAAAAAAAAAAAAAAAAAAAAAAGGCAATCACCAGAATGGCTCAAGGTTTTCTTTGTGGTCACTCCTGTGAAAGCAAGTCGGAGGACTCACGTAGGCCAGGCCGAGGGGACATGGGTACCCAAGACAGAAGAGCCAATTTCCCTAACCCCTGGGGGGAAGGGGAGGGCTGGAAGCCAGGGACTCCTCTGCCGGGCTGGCTAGGAGTCCCGGTGGCTGGCAGCAGTGACAGCAGCTTCCTTTTTTTTTTTATTTTTTTGAGTTGGAGTCTCACTCCGTCACCCAGGTTGGAGTGCAGAGGCACACTCACGGCCACCCCAGCATTGAACTGCTGGGATTCAGCAATCCTTCCGCCTCAGCTCTCCAAGTAGCTGGAACTTCAGGTACTCGCCACCACGCCCGGCTAGTTTTTGATTTACTGTAGAGACAAGTTCTCACCAAGCTGCCCGGGCTGGTCTCAAACCTGCAGGCTCTGACAATCCACTCGCCTCGGCCTCCCAAAGTGCTGGGATGACAGGCTGAGCCACTGAGCCCGGCCAGTTTCTGTTATTTACAGCACATCCTCCTTATTTCTCCCAAAGAGATCAGGAATCATGGGCAGCCCTGCACCCATCTAGGATGACGGCCTCTCCCTGGCTCTGGGTGCCATCGCGTGATCACACGACTCAGGTGTGCACAGAGGGCTGTGTGCACTTCTGGGGGGATCTGGATGGTCGGAAGCAGTCCCTTCCCAACTGTTCCTTCCTCGGATGGGTGTGGAGTATGCATGTGACAGGAGGTGCTGGGGACCGAAGGTGACAGAGGGCAGAAAGCAGAAAGAGGGTGGCGGGACCCAGGGTCGACGCTGTTCACAGATGTCTCAGCCATTTCCAGCACGTCCTGGGTCCTCATTTCCTGTCCTGAGGTCTCTCCCTCTTCAAGCCCCCCATCTGCCATCACATCACCCCCACAGGCTGCAGCAAGGTTGAGAATTGTATTGTCAGCACCCCTCCTGTTGTGTATCAGAGTGGCTTTCTCAAACATCATTGGAATTCGAAGAGCAGAACATGAACCCCCAGCCCCTCCTCTGCTGGGACCCCCGTCTCAACACCACCCTGTCCCCTGCAGGTGCCCCAGGCAGGACAAGCTGGTGTGAGAGGTAGGAGAGTGCTCACAGCTAGGGCTGGGCGGGGCTGCCTGTCCTTTTGAGGGTGGGCCATAGGGCACCCACCTAGGTGCCCCTGAGCTCTCCTGACTTCAGTCCTGAGGACCTCAGGCCTCCCCAGACCTCAGAAGACCCCAAGACCTCAGGCCTCCCTCCCCAAAACATTAGGCCTCCTCCAGGCCACAGGACCACCCAGGACCTCAGACCACCTGGGACCTCAGACTTCCCAGGATTTCATAACCCCCAGGGCCTCAAAACCCCCAGGATCTCAAAACCTCCAGGACCTCAGACCCTTCCAGGATCTCAAGACCCCCAGAACCTCAAACCCCGCTTAGAATATCAGAATCTTCTGGGACTTCAGGCCACCTGAGAACTGCAGAAGCCCCCATGACCGCAGGACCCCCAGGACCTCAGGCTCTCCCAGGAACCCAGGCCCCTCCAGGATCTCAGGACCCCCTAGAATTTCACATGAGCCTGGGAACTCAGGACCTCCCAGGACCTCAGGTTTCCAGAACCTCAGGCCCCCATAACCCCTGCTGGCAGGTCCCTGGAACCCAGTTAACCACCTGCCCTGGAGGCCCTGCATGTAGCAGGTGTGACATATGAAATGCAGGTTCAGGAAAAAACAGGTTGGGGGTGGGGGGGACTGAGACTGTGCCGGGGGCTGCTTCAAGGAATCTCCTGGAGACGCCTCTCACCCACTGACCGCTCATGGAGGAGCCCATCATCCCACAACCCTCCTCACATGATGCTCTGTGAAGCCCAGGACCCACTCACAGTGGGCCGTCCAAA
>CAUYQG010163616.1:0-76956 GCA_963574415.1 Tarsius wallacei
CTCGACCCGCTGGGCTCTAGCGATCCTTCCGCCTCAGCCCTCCAAGTAGCTGGAACTACGGGCACGTGCTACCACGCCCGGCTAATTTTTTGATTTATTGTAGAGATGAGGTCTCGCTTGCCCAGGCGGGTCTCGAACCCAAGAGTTCAGGCAATCCACTCACCTCAGCCTCCCAAGGCACGGGATTACAGGCTGAGCCACTGAGCCCGGCTGGGTAAGGCTTCTTATAGATGCATATGTGTTTCTGGATTCTGCAGTATTTCAGGGTCAGTATTTTGAACTTCAATTACGTAAGACAATAGCTGTGCAAAAGAACATGTCAATCAGATTCTAGTTGATGTATATCTGCATAACAAGTAGTTCCATTCATTTATTCATTCATTTATTCGTTCCACAAACATTCATGTGTCAGGTACAAGAGATACTGTAATGAGTAACTTAGACTTAGTCCCTGCTATGTTCATTTCCCATTGCTGCTGTAACTAATGCCTACAAACTTGGTGGTTTAAATTACACAAATTTATTGTCTTACAGTTCTGTAGACTACAAATCCAACATGAGCACACAGGGTAGCATTCAAGGTATCCAACACAGGTCTCACTAGGTGGCATCCAAAGTATCAGCAAGTCTGCACTTATTTCTAGAGGCTCTGGGGGGAAATCTGCGCCCTTGTCTTTTTCAGCTTCTAGAAGCAGCCTATGTGTCTGGGCTCATAGCCCCTTCCTGAATCTTCAATGCCAGCCACAGTGGGTCAGGTCTTTCTCACAGGGAACCATTCTGAATTCCTCTCCTGTCTCCCTTTTCTACTTTAAGAACCTTTGGGGTTGCATTGGCACCACCCTGTAGGATAGCCTCCACACTTTGAGATCCTTAGTCTAATCTCCTATGTTACAGCCTTTCTGACATGTAAAGGAACATATTCCCAGGTTTCAGGTATTAAGACGTGAGTATTCTGGAAGGGATATTATTCTGTCTACCATACTTGGCATCACAGAGCTATGTAAGTAGGGAATCTGCTTTCCAATGTTTCCAGGCTGACATTGTTCAGCCAATGTCCCTTTAACCTGATACCACAAGAAGAGGCTAGGACCTTTGTGTAGTTCTGTTTGTTATCATCCGCGGAGCGTACACAATGTACTCTCCCTAGGAACAGAAGGAAGTGTGGTGCTGTTATGAGCAATCTCACATTTTTGGTGGGAAGAGACAACAGTAAATTAAAATACAAACCCTGCACCATTACTCTTTATCTACTTGATTACTTAGCATAAACTGACTTTATACCATACAGGAATTTAACCTCAGGATTCTAATTAACATTCATGAATGAACGTTGCGTGATTAATTCATTACATAAAATATTTACTCCTTGAGGTTGTCTTGTTACTTTAATTGTCATCATGTATAAATTATGTTATTGCAGGTCTATTAGTAAATCATTCATAGTGCTACAGGTTGAGCCAAAGTGATTACTATCAGCCTACTTTTCGGCCCTGTGGTTAAGCACTAGAGTGGTTATTTTGTACAATATTTAACTTTTAAAATTATGGCAGTTCTTGCTGTCTCATATTTCACTATCAACAAGTTAAGTCCCAAGAATGAAAATATCATTATTTAACCCCAAAATTCACTGTGTAGGTTTAACAAAGCATTAAGTCTAAATTTTGAATAAAGGCCGGGAGCAGTGACTCATTCCTATAATCCTAGCACTTTGGGAGGCCAAGGTGGGAAGATTGCTTAAGCCTAGGAGTTTGACACCAGCCTGGGCAACATAGCGAGACTTCGGCTCTACAAAAAAAAATTAGCTGGGCATGCTGGTGTGCACCTATAGTCCCAACTACTTGGGAGGCTGAGATGGAAAGATCACACTGTACTCTACCCTGGGTGACAGAGTGAGACTGCATCTCAAAACATGAAAATGAAATAAAAATAAAATGAGTAAATTTGGAATGAAATTCTGAAATCAGAAGTGGGAGGAAATAACCAGATGATCTTAGATAAGGCAAAAGTCTCTACTAGACTGGAAATGCTAGCTGTCTTCTCTCTTTATTCCACTGAAGTTTGTATTATACTGATCACATGCCCTAAGCTATGAAGGGGCCAGTTTGCAAGAGTGGAGAAGCCAGGCTCAGAAATCAGAAAAATCTAGATCAGAAAGTATCCCAACCTGAGGGGTTGGGGGGGCATACGCTATCCAGTGTTTGTCACCTCCTCACTGTGACACGGAACTTGGCTCAAGTTTCTTCACCTACAAAACATAAGGGTTGGGCAGAAAACAGGAGATCTTTTCAGCTGTCTGGATACTATTGTTCTAAATAGGTTAGTGGCAGGATTTTGTTTTGTTTTGCTTTTACTTTATTTTATTATAACGATGTGGGTACAAGTCAGGATTAGGTACATAAGTAATGTATGTGCAGGTGAAGTTTGGGCCTCCAACTGGTCTTTACTCCCCTGGTTTAGGACCAGGTACCCTATGTGTGTTTCATACCTCCCTTCCTCCCTCCCCAGGCAGTGTCCTGAAACTGCCCTGCCGATCCCTCCCTTGTGCTACTGTGATTAATATTCAGGTCCCACTTATAAGTGAGAACATGCAGTATTTGGTTCTTTGTTTCCATGATAGATCGCTAAGGATGATAGTCTCCAACTCCATCCAATTTGCTGGGAAGTTCTGGAATTATATCCAGAAGAACACAAATCGTTCCACAAAAAAAGATACCTGCACATTCATGTTTATTGCCAAACTATTCACAATAGCAAAAATGTGGAACCAACCCTACTTACCACTGAAAGTAGACTGGATAAAGAAAAGGTGTTACACATACACAATGGAATATTAGGCAGGGTGTTTTTTAGTCTCGGTCCTTTAGGAAGTGGATCACAGTCTTGGAGACTGTAGCTTCTCTCCTCCACCCTCATGCCCACACCCATCCCCATGCTAAGGGTGCACTGGCTGCACTCCCTCATTCTGCCTTTCTTCTTTCATTCTTTCTCACACACCTTGGTCCAGTTTACTGTGCTTCTCATGAGTGTCTAAGGAAAGCCAAGGACTCTGGAACATCCTCTGATAAATAGAGTCAGTTATGTTTCCGTGAATTTGCTTGTGTATTTGTGCATTTAGCCTTTTCTTCTCCTCTTCCGTCCTTCATGGTGAGCTCTGGAGTCGTGAGTCTGTGTGGATTCATTCATCCCCCTCTTCCCAACTGAGTGATTGGCCTGTGAGGCTGCAAGTTTAGATTCTTTTCCTTTTCTCATATGGGAACTTTTCCAGGCAGATCTTCTGGTTAATTCTTTCTTATTTTGCCAAGTCTATTCTTTTTTTCCTTTCTTTTTTTTTTTTTTTTTTTCATTTATAAACAACTCTATTTCTGGACTATCTCCTTTTTCTAGAACAACTTTATGGCATCTTCCAGTAGTATGTTCATAAGAAATAAATTTTATTTCAACCTTGCTGTACTCCCAGGGAAACATAGTAGAATTCACTGAGCATATCAGTTGGAAAAAACATTTGTGAATGGCTTCTAAATTAGTCAGAATCAGCAAGATTCTGCAGCAGTAACAAATAACCTCCAAATCTCAGTGATTCAACGGAAGTGAATTTTCTCACTCACACAACATTGAGGAACTCCAGGGCATCTCTCCAGTGTGGCTACTCAGGGATGCAGGCTGCATTTATCTCAACATGTGACTAATAGGGTGCCTCCTACAGGGAGAAAAAACGAACTTAGAAAACTCACACAAGCTCTCAAGTGCCTCAGACTGAAGTTCCCAGGTCACTTTCCTCATGTTTCGTTGGCGAGTCCCACAGCCCTGCCTAAGTATAGGCCTGGCAAGTGGAGTCTCCCTAGTTCTGAGTCAGAAAAGGAAAGCAGGTCCTTAGTGAGCACTGCCATCTGCCATCTTCCCACTAAAGAAGAAAAATGCTGGTGGCCCCAACAGTGGAGAATCCTAACTTTTCTCCAATGTAAGACTTCAAGGTGCTTTTGTGTGTGAACTGTGGCCATCAGAGACAGCCAAGAAGCCCAGCACCAAACTGAGAACACGAAGAGACAGTTGAGGGCTTTGAGCATCAGAACGGCTGCATGTGGAGGTGGTGAATCCCACGGGCAAGGGCAGTGGACAGTGTCAGAGGACACAGGCGAGGAGGGGTAAAGACCCAGGATAGTAAGTCCCCACCCCCATGGGTGTAAAGAACATTCTAATTGAAGCCCTAGAGGTAAGGGTTTCCACATACCATCTATTGACACATAGTCATATTACTTTTGATTATTTCAGCTTTTCAACAACTTGTGGTCACTGGCAAGGTATGTGAGCACCTCCCCACATGCCCCAAATTCCCTGAGGTGCTGGGGGAAAAGCACAACACAGGTGATATCTTCAGTTATCTGTTTTGTTCCAGACCTTTGAACTAGAGCCACTTCACCAAGTCATAGACCATGGGAGCAGGTAAAGGTTTCACCTCAGACAACAGCCACAGGAGAGTCAGACCAGTTACTAAGCTGAAGATTAAAGCAGTACTGCCCAGTGCCTTCAGATTGCAAGCCTCCCATGCCAGTCTCAGGGGTCCTTGCCTGCCCTGGCCCCCAGTGCTTCCTGCTCAGAAGATGCTCACACACCTGTGTCTCCTGCACCCTCTGCCTCAGGAGGATCTGACCAAAGGACAACTAGGAGCTTCTTAGGATAGCTGCCAGCTTGCTAAGAAAGAGAACAAGGATGGACAAGGACGTCCCAGTGAACACACCATGTGGTCCTTCTAACTATGCCAAATGCTAGAGGTCCTCTACCTACTCAGAAGTGTAGGAAAATAGGCATTTTCCCATCAGCCATGTAGAACTCTTGCTTCCAGCATGAACAGCAGGAACGGAGGGCAGTTATGCATGGCATTACACTGGTTGGGTGCCTGATGGATTAGGAGACCCCTCGGGGGAAGAATTTGAGAAGCCACAGCAGGATGGTTTGGACTCCATGAGACCCGCTTATCGATGGTGTCTTCTGGTTAACACAGCCACCCTGAGTCAATCCACTATGGCCACAGTAGCAACTGGGGTGGCCCATATAACAAGCTGATAGGGTACAAAAATAGAAAAAAAAAAGAGAAATCAGTAACTACTAAGAATCCATTTTGTTTGTGCTTTTTGTTTCTGAAGCTTGATGACCTCAACCCTGATCCTCTCAGGAAGTTGAGGATCTGGAAGTATGTTACGTGTACCTAATCCATGGCATTAGATGTCCTAGAAGGAGGTGACCTACCATACAAAGAGCACAGTCATGTACACTCTGGTTTTTTTTTCAGATCATATAAATCATTCACCTTTTACAAAGAGTACAGTCCCTGCCCTCAGGGAGTTCTGCATCCCTGATTTCAATAACAGAATAATTTTCTATTTGTTAGTGAAATAAGAGGGTTATAAATTCACATTTATCTACCTTACTAACTGGTGAATCTACGAGCAACATGATTATTAAAACAATCTGTCTCCATTAGTGTTATGGTGTGTCAAGATTATAATTTCATGGTAGTACTCTGTGTTATTTTTTTCTCAGGTTGTGTCCAAAGAAAGGACATACTATCATTTCTGCCAAGACACAGACAATTTTTTGCTACCTAAACATACTGGCCTATTCTCCTACATAGACCCATTTTCCAAGGTCCAGATCAAATCCCAACCCTTCTCTAATGTCTTCTCAGACTAGCCCAAAGGTTCTTTTTCTCTGAACTCTGATAGCATGAACTTCTTGGGTAATTAATCTGGTAGACATCCTTTCATGTGATTTCATCTTACCATAATTGGAGAACAAAATTCTTAGTAGTAACAAGTGCCAATACATTTATTCATAACTCAACATTTTACCAAGAGTAATGTTCAAAAGATAGTTGTTAGTTGATTGAACTAATTAAGAGGAATTTAGAGCCATTAGCAATTGTATATGATTCTCTTTTTTTAGAAGCAAAATCTTGCTCTGTTGCCCAGGCTGGAGTGCAGTGGCACAATCATAGCTCATGACGGCCTTGAACTCCTGCATTTAAATTATTCGCCCACTTCAGTCTCCCTAGTAGCTGGGACTATGGGTGTGCAACACCACACCCACCTAACTTATTTTTATATTTTTATTTTTTAGAGACAGATTCTTATTATGTTTCCCACGCTGGTCTTGAACTCCTTGGCTTACACGACCTTCCTATGTCCCAAAGTGCTAGAATTACAGGTGTGAGCCACTGTGCTCGGCAACAACCATATACAATTCTTAGTAATAACAGGATGGAGCTAGCTCTGGATCTCAGTTCTGCAACTTACCAGTGGTGTAACCTCGGGCAACTTCACGCCTTTCAGCACCAGCTTTCATATCTATGAAAAGGAAATAATAAAGCCTATTAATGAGTGGTTTTGAAGATGCTACTAGTTAGCTACTCAATGTTTAGTGTCTCCTTCTTTCTTACTAGCAGGAATCCCAATTTTATTTAATTTGTCAAAATACCCAGTTAAAATATGTACCCTTACCCGGACTCAGTTCTAGTCATTAAGGCATAGGCGGAGGTTTACTAAGTGCTTCTAATTTTTTTTTTCATGAAATCGACCCTGTCCCTTTCTTCTCTCTCCTCCCCTTTCTCCCCTTTATCCTTCTCCTTCTTCTCTTTTCCTCTACCCTCTTTCTTCTCCTCTTCTTCATCTTCATCTTTGTATTCATCTTTATCGTCTTTTTCTTATTTCTGCCTAAAATGTGAGTGTGAGATTGGAGGAAGTGCCTCTATTTCATGTCCATGAGAGAAAAATCATCATTAATTCTATAGACCTTATCAAGAGCCTATAACAGACCAGACATAGTTCCCGGTGTCTCAGGGCACAAAAAGATGATCATGGAGTTTATACATTTCATGGGAGGAGTTTACATAATAGACAAATTACATAGTACGCTGGATCCTGCAGGGAAACAAGGGAAAAGGGGAGAAGAGGTTGGATATGCTGTGGGCTCAGTTACATTTATAAACAGTATAGTAAGTGCGGACCTCACCGTAAAGGTGAATTTAGGGTAAAGACTGGAAGAAGATAAGAGATCCATGCCTGCACTCAAGGGAAGAGCCCAGGCAGAGGGGACAGCCACTTCCCTGAGGTGCCCTGGTGGGGAATGGGGGGAGTTCTAGGGACATCAAGGAGGTCAGTGTGGCTGGGGAAGGTAATAGGGCCAGAAGGGTACAGTACCAGACTTCTGGAGGGGTTAGGCTATCGGAAAAACTCCTGCTTTTATGCAGAGTGAAATGAGCACCCTTGGAGGGTCCTGAGCAGAGGTATGTCATTTCCAACTTGTTTCTAAAAGATCATTCTGGCTACTACATTTTGGATGGACTACAAGGTATGAGTAAAAAGCAGCCTCTTGCAATATCCAGGCAAAAATGATAGCTGGTCAGGTCTGGATGGTGACAGTGGAGAAAATAAGAATTTGGCACTGGGCATATTTTGAAAATAAAGACAGTAGGATTTCCCAAGAGGTTGGATGTGGACTGAGAGAGACGGAGGGACACTCAGAATAGCTCTTCTGAAGTTAGGACCCGAAAGCTGTGACAATAAAGCAAACTGGGGAAGCAGGTTTTGGTGGGAAACGTCAAGTTTAGCTTTGGAAATGTTGGGAGTTAGACGTCTAGGGCAATGCCACATAGGCAGTCAGAGCTCAGCAAGAGGTATATATTTGAGAGTCCTAGTCATGTAAATGACAGTGAGGGAATGAGTCTAAATAATAAGGCACTTGGGTTGGCAGACACTGGGGAAAGAAGAACGGCAGGAAGGCTGAGAAGAAACAGCCAGTGCAGTAGTAGGAAAACACAAGGTCTGGGGTTGAGAAGGTGTATTAAGACGAGGCGGCTGAACAATTGTGCCAAATGCTACTGAGGGCTCAGTCGAGATGGGGCCTGAGACTTGACCACTGGACTCAGCAATGTGAAGGCCATCATTGCTCTTGATGGAAACACTTTTGGTGGAGTCATAGGGTGGGATAAAAGAGAATGAGGGGAAAGAAATTAACAGCAATGAGCATAAACAACTCTTTCAAGGAGTTTTGTTGGAGTACTCAAGGGGAGAAGAAAATGGGTCTGTCAGTATTTGGTAGGGAAACTGAGTTAAGAGACATTTTGTGGTTGTTTATTGTTTTAACAATGAAGAAAGAGCACATTTGTGTGTTGATGGAAGACGATCAAACACAAAAGAAAAATCTGATAATGTTGGCAAGAGAAGAGGATTTCTGGAGTGATGCCTGTAGGTAAAGGCAGGGATGGAAGCCAGGCACAGTGGCTCACACCTGTAATCCCAGCACTTTGGGAGGCTGAGGTGGGAGGATTGCTTGAGTCCAGGAGTTCAAGACCAGCCTAGGCAACATAGCAAGATCTTGTCTCTGCAAAAAGTAAAAAGGATAGCTGGGCATGGTGGCACAGGCCTGTAGTTCCAGCAGAAGAATTGCTTCAGGAGCCCAGAAGGTCAAGATTGTGGTGAACCATGATTGTACCTGGACAACACAGTGAGATGCTGATGAGAGAGAGAGAAAGAGAGGAAGAAAGAGAGACAGACAGAGAGAGAGAGAGAGAGAGAGAGAATGAGTATCTCAAGGAAGGAGACAGGAATTTAGCTAAAATATGATTATTTTACCTACCAGAGGGTCTGTGACTTTTCTATGCAGCAGAATCCCCTGCAGGGCCTGTTCAAACACACAAGTGCCAGCTCCCAGGCCCTTTCCTACCTCTAGAGTTTCTGATTCCTTAGTATTAGAGAGGTAGGGTGGGGAGAGAAATTGCTTTTCTAATATGCTTTGAGGTGACAGTGCTGGGGCAGACCCACACCTTGACAAGCACAGATAGCAACAGACGGGAAGGCAAAGTGTACGGGTGCTGGACCTAGAGAGGTGTGGAAGGGGAAGTGTGTGGAGTTGCTTTTCAGATTTCTTCAGTTTTCCAAGTGAAGTCAGAAGCAAGCTAAGAGTGAGTAGGGGGACAAGGTGTCAGAAGCTTGAGGAGAAAGTAGGAGGTGTGAGATAAACCAAAGCCACATGCTAAAAGTGGGAGCACGGTGGGGAGTCTGAGCCTTCAATAACAACACAGAGCCTCCCCAGCAGTCTGTAGCTGCCCAACTCTGGATTTCTTGTTCCTGTGTAGAAAGTAAGCCCTTATTTGGTTAAGTCACTTAACTCTTCACTGCATGTAGCCCAGTGAAATATCTCACTCATACCACCAGTAGAGCTCTCAAGACAGGGCCTGTTCATGCCACACCTGGAATAGGCAGTGCTCATTGTCAGTAATGTTTTGTTATGATAGTCTTTAATATTGCTAATTTTGACTGCTACAGAAAAGCAACATTATAGTGATTCTAAACAAAGACAAACCACTTCATAAAAATGTGAAAGTTTTGAGATTTTACCATACATAGAAGCAATAACGTAACCTGTTACTCAGTCATGATGTTGGTAAAAGGCACAAGACTCCTCGGTCAGAAACAAAGGACTTTATTACTCATGGCAATAGCAGTAGCCAGAGTTTGATGTTTTCAAAGGCTCCCCACGTCCCCAGGCCCCAAACTGCCAATGCAGCAAGTATAGACGAATGACTGCTCATAGAGGGGTTGGGAAAGGAGTCCAGGGCCACCACCTTTTGAAACACTGTAGCAAGCATCCAACAAGCCAGTCTCCCTCTCCTGTGGAGCAAGTGATATCGTGGTGGTGACACCAAGGTTTCCCTCATCTCATTTACGTCTAGCTCCAGAAATTAGGTAGAAAAGCCTTGTAATCCAACAGACACAGCAAGAACATGCAGCAACACTGAGAACTCAGGCCCACTGCCTCTTCCATTGTCCTCTCTAGAAAGCTCTGGATAGTAGGGTATATCCAGCCAAACTGCAATTATGGGATTTGTTTATGAAACCAAGCTTGGAAGTGCAGCAGTGTTAAACTATTGGAAAAAGATTTATACGTCTTCAAGAAGCTGTCAGAGTTATCGCCAATTATCGTGCTATCCACGGATGCCCAGGACCCAAGTTCTACTCCTGACAATGAATTATCTATACCATTCACTAACTTGTATCACAGCCAAATGCCTGCCATTTGGAAAAGACTATGGCACTTTTGCTGAGTCAAAATATACTAAATGTGTCATTAGATACTCATAAAGTACAACTCGTTCCTGGTTGTTTATTATGATTTCTGAGAAAAGTATGCAGTGCCGTAGGATATTACAGCCAGGATAAAGTCTTGGTGAAGTCTAGAAATAATATACACAGTCAGCTTTAAAACTTAGAGCCAAACCCAATTGAGTTCACAGTGCTGAGTCATAAGAGAAATCCTATGAATGTTTCTAATATTTGGACCCAATAAAAAAGACAGTATTTTTAGAAATATTTCCTAAGCCCTGTGGAAAATATTGAAGTTTTCATAAGTTAAGTATATTAAAGCATTGTTTTCTGTGATTGAACATATTTTGTACATAAAAAGTAATTTATAAATGAATAACATAATAATATAAAATGTATGGTGACATATAAGATGGAAATAGCATTTGGAGGAAGATTTAAAGAAATTCTGTCACAGAATTACAGTCTTAGGAGCATGAGTCAAGGTTCAAGCAGAGTAAAAAAAAACCAGTAGGATAAATACATATCCTACTAGTGTGTAATTGTCATATATATAATAAATAATTGACTTAGTTATGAAGACTGGTTAAAGATCATACACAGCCTGAATGAACTGACACTGCGTGCATGAGCTGAAGCTTGTAGTTCACAGGCTGACAGGTAGGAAGGGAATATAAGAGCAGGCTGGAGCCCCAAAAGCACGAGTTTGGAATCTCCGACTTCAAGGAGGACTTCTTTTAAAAGACTTCCACCTCTCGGCACTTTGGGAGGCCAAGGTGAGAGGATTGCCTGAGCCCACAGGTTCCAGACCAGCCTGGGTAACTCAGTGAGAACTTATCTCTGCAATAAATTTTAAAAAATTAGCCAGGCATGGTGGTGTGTGCCTGTAGTTCCAGCAACTTGGAAGGCTGAGACAGAAAGATCACCTGAACCCAGCAGGTTGAGGCGGCAGTGGCCATGAGTGTACCACTGCACTCTAGCCTGAGAGACAAAGTGAGACTCCAACTCAAAAAAAAAAATAAAACTTCCATCTGATTAGGTTTGTTCCCCTGAAGATGATCTCCTTTTTGATTAACTCCAAAGGGAGTTTTGATTAACCTTCAAAGAGAGGAAATTCCCAGGAGTGTAGCTCAATCGAGCCAAGTTGACACATCATGGCCTCATTACAGTGTGAAAAATGCCAATTTAAATCCCAGTTCTGTACTATCCATATGAATTTGGATATACTTGGATTCCATCACTTCATCCATAATTAGGGATACTGACAAGTCTTTCAGGGCTATTTGTGTAATTAGCTCAGTCTACAGTAGCACAGGAAGTACTCTATAAGGCATCATCAATGCTGTCTGTATGTGTGTGCACTCATGTGCATGTGCAAGTGTGTCTTCATGTATGTGTGTGAGCACACATGTGTGTTTTTGAACAAGTGTCTCCTTTTCTTAATGTCCTACGGGTTTCCTCTTCATCTTCTGGAATATCCTTTTAATCACTAAGAATTATCTTACCCAGAACACTTCATATAAATGCTTACCTTCAACATGAAAGGCCTTTCCAGACACATTTCCCTAACATTATTGTCTTGCCTGTGTTCTATTATCCGTCTATAACCTGATTCACTGCATAATATTGCCTCCACTTAGCTTTTGCTGAAACTTATCTCCAGACACTCCAAAGAGAAACTTGGCTCTTTTGTGTTCTTTCACTCACTTATACAGTCCAAATAGAAAATTCCAAGCAACTCATAAGTTATTCTAAGATTCATCTTCTAATCAAGAATATGTTTACATGAGTAAATAACTTACTAAAACAGGATACTTCAACTCACTACTTTCTTTGCAACTTTTCTAAAAAATGATTCTAAACATTAAAAATTTCTAGCACTTATATACCATACAGTGTTTATGATAACTGTATTTTCTGAGCAAACTTTGTATTCATAATCAAACAGGAATTTGTTTTTAGTTTGGCACTCATTTACATTAAGCTTTGTTATATATATAAAATTAAATCATAATCACTTTAAAACGCAATAGAATTAAATCGATAACTTAAAACCCTAGTGTTTCACATCCTGTTTTTAATAGAACACTTATAACATTTGTATAGGAATTGTCTCACATCTTGAATATACAAATTGTGTAAAGCACAGCAAAGAAAAGAACTTAACACATATATGTATAAAAATATAACTTGCTGTAGAGAATTTTAGGACATAATATTTGACCTCAAGAGACTTAATAGAACATATATGCACATGAAACAGTTAAGTGAGAAACAAACTGTTTAAAAAGGGAAGAGATGAAAAGATGTTGGAACTACTTCTTTGCCTAGTCAGTAGAGTTTCTAAGGTATTGATTATAATGTGGGTTGGGTCCTCCCAGTCCCAGAATTTCTTCCTAATATTCTATGGAGACACTTTTTCACTTGACAGCTTATATAGACAACAAAAAATTTAGCGAAGAGAAAAAAATGCCACTGCAGAATTAAGAACTCATTCTTTTTAATTAAAAAGTTACTACATTGCCGGGCTCGGTGGCTCAGCCTGTAATCCCACGCCTTTGGGAGGCTGAGGTGAGTGGATTGCCTGAGCCCGCGGGTTCGAGACCCGCTTGGGCAAGTGAGACTTCATCTCTACAATAAATCAAAAAATCAGCCGGGCGTGGTAGCGCGCACCTGTAGTTCCAGCTACTTGGAAGGCTGAGGCGGAAGGATCGCCGGAGCCCAGCAGGTCGAGGCTGCGGTGGTCGGGAGCGGCCACTTCACTCCAGTCTGGGCGAAAGAGTTAGACTCCAAATCAAAAAAAAAAAAAAAAGGTGACCACAATCTAAAAAGACAAAGAGGGGGATTTAATTTTGTTTCTGTACTAGTGTTTGTGTGTGTATGTGTGTGTGTGTGTGTGTGCAAGGCAGGGGAAAGAGAGAAAGAGACAGATGGAGACAGAGAGATACAAAAACAGAGAGAGAGAAAAAGAAGGGGGAATTTAATGAAAATTAGATAAAAATAATGAAAGTATAATAAGATAGCGGGACTAAAAATTATTGTATTTGAGATTAAGTAGCTGCTAGAAATCCCACCCTTCCTTTTTCCA
This sequence comes from Tarsius wallacei, assembly GCA_963574415.1. Classification (NCBI taxonomy): domain Eukaryota; kingdom Metazoa; phylum Chordata; class Mammalia; order Primates; family Tarsiidae; genus Tarsius; species Tarsius wallacei. The sequence goes on from CAUYQG010163616.1 coordinate 13,186, forward strand.
CCACACTCTGCAAGCATCCCTCCCCACATCCTACAAATGCTTAAATAAAGTTTATTATACTAAAAAGTACAAGAAGATTTTGTTTTTTGAATAGTTAGTGTCATGGTTGACTGCAGAGGTATGAGGCAGAGCTAGCAGTGACCATGAGACTAAAAGAAAAAATTTGCAAGACTTTGAACTTCTGCAGGGCATGGAAAAAGGGGTTGAAATGACCTCATCTATAGCTCATGGGCCAGGCTACTTCAACTAACGTCTGGAATCCACATGTAACAACACAGGCTGTCTCTTCTTGTTTTTTTTTTTTTTTTTGGTTGGTGTCGAATTGCATTGAAATGTCTGGAGTGAAGTTGCACCAATGCACATGGCTACCCCAGCATTGACCTGCTGGGCTCTGGCGATCCTTCAGAAATATCCATCTACAGTCGTCCAAGTAGCTGGAACTACAGGTGTGCGCTACCACTCCCGGTTAATTTTTTATTTATTGTAGAGATGAGGTCTCGCCAAGTTGCCCAGGCTGGACTTGAACCCGTGGACTCAGGCAATCCACTTGCCTTGGCCTCCCAAAATGCTGGGATTACAGGCTGAGCCACCGAACCTGGCCCAGGCTGTCTCTTCTTATCTCACTTTTCCTCACATCCTACAAATGTCTTGTGCTATTGTAAATAACTTTTCTTAAAAGTTTATTTTTCAATGTCTTACTGGTCATAAATAGCAATACAACTGCTTTTTAATATTGACCTAGTATTTTGCAATCTTGCTAAATTAACTTAGATTAGTTATATTAAGTTTTGTTTGTTTGAAATGGCATTGTCCTAGGCACTTCATAACAGTATTGAGAGTGTACATATTTGCACTTTTGGAGAGGATTCATCAGTGTAAAGTTTAAGGCACTTCCACAGCCAAGCAACCTTCGATTTGCTGGTTCGCTTTCCATCTGCTTGGGGAAGAACTGCTCTGAGAGCATTGTGTAGCAAAGCTCCCTGTTCCCTCTGGTCGCTTTAATTTTATTTCCAAGACTATGCCCAGGTTTTTTGGCTAATTCTTTCCTTCATTGATTCACTCATTAATTAAAAAATATTTAGTGAGTGCCTACTAAGTGCCAGGCATTGTTTTAGGTGCTTGGGTCCAGCAGCAAATAGAAGAGACAAAAATATCCATCTACATGGAGTTTATATGCTGTCATTCATTCAACCATTTGTTACACTGAGACTTGGGTCTAATCTCACAGCTTCACTGGGAAGGAGAAGAAAACATCCAGGTATCATATATGGTGAAAAATGCTGATATAAAGAAAAAACATGGTACTAAGCAGTTAGTGAACCTATTCTGGGAAGGACTTCCCAGTGGTGATATTGGACTTGAGTAGGATGAGTAGGAATTAGCTAGATGCCTCGGTCCATTGAGCATTGAATGCCTGAGACTGGGTAATTTATAAAGAAGAAAGCTTTTTTCAGCCCATGGTTCTAAAGACTGAGAAGTTCAAGATTGGGCAGCTGCATCTGGTCTTCTATACTTCTTCCACTTATGGAAGGGGAGAGGGCATGCATAAATAAATCACATGGTGAGAAGGGGTGGGGGAGAAAGAGAGAGAGAGAAAGAGAGACACCAAGTAAGCCAGCCTTTTTTCTAAAATCTGCTTTCTTGGGAACTAACTTATTCTACTGAGAGTGAGAACTCACTCATACCTGAGGGATCTGTCCCAATGACCCAAACACCTCACACTGAGGTCCTATTTCCCAACACCCAACACTGCCACACTGGGATCAGATTTCAACATGACCTTTGGTGGGGGCAAACCATACCCAAAACATAGCACGAAGTGGAAAAAAATGGACTACTCTAGCAGCATTGCTGTGGTGTAGGGTGGAGCGGAGGAGTGGGAGCAGGTGAGGCTGGAACTGTAAGAAAAGTTTCATTATGGAAGCCTTATGTGTGATGATGTAATACTTTCCCACTGCAGCTGCAACAACTTAACTCAAATTTATCAACTTACAGTTCTGGAGGTCAAAAGTCCAAAATAGGTCTCACTAGGTTACAATCAAGGTATCATCAAAGCTACATTACTTTCTGCAAGATCTAGGAGAGTATTTGTTTCTTGCCTTTTTTTTTTTTTTAGCTTCTAGAGGCCACCTGCATTCTTTTTTTCATCACCTCTTCCTCCATCTTCAAAGCCAGCGGCTAAACATCTTTAAATTTCTGTCTTCTGCTTCCCTTTTCTACTTTTAAGTGCCCTCGTGATGAGATGGAGCTCACCTGGATAATTCTGCATCCTATTCCCGTCTCCAGGGCAGCTGATTAGCAACTTTAATTTCTTCTGCAACCTTACTTCTTCCTTGACAGCAAGGTCATAGAGTCACAGGTTCTGGAGATCAGGACCTCTGGGGGACAATTATTCATCCTATCACAGATAGAGAGCTAGTGAATGTAAGTAGAGCATTGTGATCACATTTGCATTTAGAGGAATTACTATTAGAGTTGTGTGAAGATTGGGCTGGGGTGGGGCTGCTTGGACTAGGATAGAGTTGGGGGGAGAAGGGGAGTAACTTATTATAGGGACTGTAAGTGAAAAGCCCAGTTCACAGACTATTTTGGTAATTAAGTGAAAACTGATGAGGGCCTGTATGCATTTACTATAGGTAACTTAACACTAGGGTTCTTAGAAAAGTTTAATTAATAATTAAGTTTGAGACTTACCTCATAGTGCAGAAACAAGGAAATTGTTTTAAAATCCTTGATTAAGACATGATTAACTTTGGGACAAAGGCTAAATAATCATAGAAAGTTTCCTTACTTTTTCCCAGAAGAAATGCTTTCCTAGTTTGTATAAAATAAGGGTGTTGGACTTGACGTTTTCTCCATACACACTTTTCTGATTCTACGAGAAGATGGGAGTTGTTTCCACTTTACCTAGATTGTGACTTGGAGCTAACTTCTCACATGACTAAAAAGATCTTTTTGCAAATTTAAAAACAGAGCTAAAGCTAAGTGCCATCATTTACCAAACTACAAAAGGCTAGAGGAAAATGTCTGAATATGTGAAATATGAACAACTCCTTAAATCCCAAGAGCTGGAGACTGTGAAATTCTTAGGGTGCGTTTTCAAAAGAAACAGAACAGATATGAGCTTAAATTCTTGTTACTCTTGTGGATGGGAAGAATGGACTGAGGCGTGGATTTTTACTGTGTCTTATTCGGACTCTTGGTGAAAAACAGCAGTTGACTCTGCCTTGGGAGGATCTTGAGGTTGCAGATTGGTTTGAAGGCTTAAGTCTGGGTGGGGAGGACCATCAGGAAGCAAAGGATCACAGAAACTCAGGCCTGGGAGCATGGACTAGGGGATGCTACAAAAATGTCTGGGACATCGGGCAACCTCTGTGTCTGCAGAGATTCTGACCTCACATGGTTTCCTCCATCTTTGTGTTCTTAGCTGAAGAATCAGCATTCTGGGAGCAAACATCTGATTGGTTATGTGCCCACTTCCTCAGCTAGAGAGGAGGAATCCATCCACTTCAGGTTTGCCTCTTATATGGCTCACTATTCATGACACAAAATCTCCTAGGAGGAAGAACAGATTTGAATATGGGTGTGGATGGGCTGGGGGTGGGGTGGGTGAGATGGCTGATTGCAACATGGCCAAAAAAAAGACAAATGTCTTCAGATCCAACTGTCTGGTTTTTTTCTTCAGTCTCTTGGCCTCCTCTTGGCTTTTAGTTGATTAACTTACTATAAAGGAGATATGTCACATCAAATTAGACTGGTGATTAAAGCAGGATCTTAATTACCAGGGTGAGTCAGAAAATGAGGTTTTAAGAGTCACTTCGATTCTTTTGAGATTGCCATCCTGATATAGCATCCTGACACACTGCAAATGCCAAACCCAACCACAAGGCAGCTAGGTGGAATTTTTCCAGCCAGTTTCTAATTTGTCTCTGTGTTGCAGACACAGCTTCTGATGACTTCCCAGCCAAGGCTGTGTAGACAGACAGACCCAACTATGGATCATAGACTGTAGGTACCATTGCTTTAGGAGATGGGATACGTTTGTAGCAGCAGTGTTTGACTACAAAGTCCGTGATGCTTGTCTGGTTCAGTACCATCTTTGCCATGTAGTCATTCTTCTAGTCAGTGCCTAATGGCAGAGATTAGCTAAATTGACTGCTGTGTTCTCTGGAAGTGTCTGTTTACTGTTAATAGGACCAGAGATAGAAAGGGATATTAATTAGTGCTGAATTTCACCATCATATTGGTCTAGGGCGAGAAGACAGATGAACTCCACTTGGGAAGAAGAGATCTGGCTTTTAAGGGGTCAATCTGCGTGTCGCTTTGGCTGAGGAGTGGAAACAAGAACAGGCTTGCCTGTAGGAGAGAAGCCCAGGGCCAGGCTGGAGTTCCATGGTTGTCCTCAACATGCTGGTTGCATAGAAGCAGACAGAACAGATACTTTTTTCCTTTTTCTGCTTTATTGCAATATTGCAGAAATACCCAAAGCCAAGGATTTTGGAGTAAAAAGCAGCTGGAGCCTTTAGAAAGTGCAATTTATACAAATAACATTGTCATCAAAGTTGTATGGTATATGAACTCCTTCAAGCCTTAAGTGAAATATCTGAAATAAAAAGTAGCTCCTTCTGTTTCCCATTGGGTGTCTTATTGTACCAAGAAAGACACAGGATGAGAATTCATAAAAACAATTGCTTGTTTTTAGTCACGTGAGTCTAACTTAGGTCGTTTGAAAGCAGAGAAAAAACTGAAAAGCGCCCTGTGACGAAATGAGTGCAGAACACTCTCCACAAGGTCTTGTAGCTGTCCCACCCACACCTACACTGGCAATATTTTTAGTGCCACATTTATAGACTTCATCAGGCAACTTTGTTTTTAAGAAAATAGCAATTCTTTTCATAGTCACATTGTATTGCTTTATATAATATTTAATACACTTCATAACTACCATAAGAAATGCACAGGCATAAACAAGTTTAGGGGGAAAACACAACAGAGTTCTGGGCAGTGTACAACTCAAGTGGGGAAGCAGAAGTGTGTGGGTTTCCACGGAATGGTCAGTTGGCCACACAGAGTGAAGAGGGTATGGCAACAAACTCATAGATTCTTTGACTCCACCCTAAAATGAATTTTAGAGTGGCCAGCAAAGTTTTAAAGCAGAGTTTATTAGAGAAAGAGGAGGGAAAAGAAAGGGCAGGTGGAAATTTTATACCAGAAAGGCCTGGCATGGGCAAGTCTCTTTCAAAAAAAGAAAGAGTGCACTTTTGCACTTAACTAAGAAACTAGAAATATTTTCACAACAATTGATATCTGAAGAGGGTAGAGCCCTGGTAACCCCCGCTCTGGAGAGATTGACATCTCTCTGCCTCTGATGGGAGACTTGCCAGGCTTTTTCAGTTCACAAGTTCATGAGCTAAAAGGTGTTCTTATTATTTCTATGACTTTTTGGTTCCTGGTCTGGAAGCCACCTTGATGGAGTTTTCCTTTGGCGAGCTGTGGGGGCGGGGTGGACTGGGAGTCCACATTGAACTCACATTCCAGCCTGCAGGGCCGTTCAGCCTGCTAACAGGATGTCTGGATGCTTTCTAAAACCTGCCTACAAGAAGTTTATCTATCTATGCCTAACCTGTACTGCTACCCTGCCTTACTTCTGGATGTTCTAGAAGAAGGTTGCAGAGCTCCATTTAATCTTTAAGTTGAAGTGGACATTGATGATGAGAGTCCCCACTGAACCCAGATTGTCCTTAGCTGTCTTTATCCTTCTCCTTTTCATTCCTTCTCAGAAGTCCCAGCTTGTGTTAGCCAGGTGTTCTCCAGAGAAACGGAATGAATAGGATGTGTTGAAAGAGATTTGTACAAGGCATTGGCTCATGTGACAGTGGAGATTGAGATGTACCATAGTCTCCCTCTGCAAGCTGGAGACCCTGCAAAGTTGGTCATGTAGTTCAAAGACCTGGAAGTTGGAGAGTTGATGGTGGAGATTCCAGTCTGAATCTGAAGACCTAACAACCAGAAACACTGAGGGCAGGAGAGATCAAGGTCCCAGTCCAGAAGTCAGGCAGAAGTCTGGCTTTTTGTTCTATTCAGGCCCTCAGTGAATTGGATGATGCCCCCCCACACAGGGGCCATCTGTTCCCCGATTCAAATACTAATCTCATCTGGAAACAACTTCACAGACACACTCAGAAGGAATGTTTTCACCAGCTATCTGGGCATGCCTTAGCCCAGTCAAGTTGACACATAAAATTAACCATCACACCCTCCCACCACGGTGAATCCCTTCCCCTGTTTTCTAGATTCATCTGAACTTGACTCCTCAGGATACTTGCTTGGCCGGCTGACCACTCTGGTATCCTTGATCTTCTCCTCTTGCCCATTTTCCTGGACTTACATGTATACTGAGAACTTCTTGAAGTTAAAAAGGACCATTCAAAAATAAACGGACAGAGATTCAAAGGGGGACCCCCAAAAACTCCAGAATTATCCTTTGGAGGGCAGACCCCTTGTGGTATACCCAGAATTTGTTCCTCTGGATCAAAGAGTCACCAAAGTTTTTATCTGGAAGTTTTGAGAAGGTTGCATCACAATTTGTAGAAGAAACGTCCCGAGTTATGGCAAAGAGGTGACTGGTTATTCCACCATGACAACACAGCTGCCCACATCATGCTGAGTGTTCAATAGTTTTTGACGAAAACCCCCCACGCCCCACCCTTCCTATTCACCCAATCTCACCCCAAGCAACTTTTTTTTTTTTTTGCTTCCCTGGATGAAAAAAGTCCTCAAAGGGAAACATTTTGCTGATGTGGAAGAGGTGAAACAAAAAATGGCAGAAGTGCTAAAAGGCATAAAACTGACGAGTTCAAAAACTGTTTTGAGCAGTGGGAAAAACATCTTGATAGGTGTAGTGCATCAAACAGAGTACTTTGAAGGTGACTGAAGTTTAAACATGTAAGAATAAACACATATTTTTTATAAATAAATTCCAGTTTTTTGGGGAGTTCCTCTTCATATAACAATTTCACCAATAACCCATTCCTTTGATAGTGCTCGTCTGTTCCCTTCTTTCCCTATTTCTCCCTTTACTGCCAGACTTCTTTTTCTCTCTTTCTTTTTTTTTTTTTTTTGAGTCAGGATCTCACTCCCTTGCCCAGGCTGGAGTGCAGAGGCACGATCACAGCTCACCACAGCCTCGACCTCCTGGGCTCAGGCAACCCTTCTGCCTCAGCCTTCCAAGTAGTGTACACCTCTACACCTGGCTAATTTTTTTTATTTTTTTTATTTTTATTTTTTTGAGTTGGAGTCTCACTCTGTCACCCAGACTGGAGTGCAGTGGCCGCTCCCGGCCATCGCAGCCTCAACCTGCTGGGCTCCGGCGATCCTTCTGCCTCAGCCTTCTGAGTAGCCGGAATTACAAGCGCGTGCTACCACGCCCGGCTAATTTTTTATTTATTGTAGAGATGAGGTCTCACCAAGTTGCCCAGGCGGGTCTCGAACCCGCAGGCTCAGGCAATCCACTCACCTCAGCCTCCCAAAGTACAGGATTACAGGCTGAGCCACTGAGCCCGACTTTTTTTATGTTTTATAGAAGCAAGATCTCACTATGTTGCTCAGGCTGGTCTCAAACCCCTGAACTCAAGTGATCCTCCCGCCTCAGCTTCCCAAAGTGCTGAGATTAGAGGTGTGAGCCCCTGCACCCAGCCCCAGACTTCTTAAGACAACAGCTGCATCTCCTCTTCTCTGAATATTTCTTCAGACTAATGCCCTCTGGCCTCTTCACTACAGTTACTGAAATTGACCTTGCTAACGCCCACACTATCCTCTGATTCCCCAAGTCACCCTGGTTCTGTTTTTTTTCTCCACATTGTCGGATGCCTCAGGTAAACTCCTTTTAAAATTTTCTACTCCTGTGATGTCTGTGGCCTCATCCTCTGGGTAATTACCTCTTCTTCTGACGTGTCTTCTCTTCCCTGTTCCATCCTTAAATGTTGGTGTTTCTCAGGTTACACTTGTCTTACTCATTCAGCATAGATTTTCTGGGCTTATGCTGTGTAGCAGGTACTGTAATAGGGGCTGGTGTGCATGGCAGGGTCGACAGAGAGTCAATGAGTAGGCACAGAAATGATAAGCAAAAGCCAGATGAGACCTGCTATGGAGGAAATGGTCAGGTCACTATTGAGATAAGATGTGCAATGGGTCTGCCTCTGATTTTTTTTGTGTGTGTGGTTTTTCAGCTAAAGTCTATGTGGTAAGCAAAATTATGCCCTCACTCCCCACCTCTAAAGAGATCTATATCCTAATCCTTGGAACCTGTGAATCTGTTACCTTATATGTCGCTTTGCTGATAAGATTACATTAAGAAATCTTGAAATGGGGCCGAGCTCAGTGGCTCAGCCTGAAATGACAGCACTTTGGGAGGCCAAGGCGGGTGGATTGCCTGAGCCTACAGATTCCAGACCAGCCCGGGCAACTTGGCCAGACCTCGTCTCTACAATAAATCAAAAATTAGCCGGGCATGGTAGCGTGCACCTGTAGTTCCGGCTACTTGGAGGGCTGAGACGGAAGGACTGCTCGAGCCCAGCACTCCCGCCTGGGGAACAGAGTGGGACTCCAACTCAAAAAAAAAAAAAAAAAAGACTCTTGAGATGGGAAGATTATCTTGCATTATCCAGGTGGCTCACTATAACCACAAATGTTCTTATGTGAGAAGACAAGGGGGTCAGAGTCAGAGAAGAAGCTGTGATAATAGTGGTGGAGGTCAGAGTGACGCATCCACAAGCTAAAGAGTGAGGATAGCCTCTAGGACCTGGGAATGACAGGGAATGGATTCTCCCCTACAGCCTCCAGAAGGAATGCCAACCTGCTAACACCTTAAATGTAGCCCCATGAGACCCATTTTAAACTTTTGGAAATTAAAATTAACTGTAAGATAATACATTTGTACTGTTTTAAGTCACTAAGTTTATGGTGATTTACTATAGTAGCAGTAGAAAACTAATACAGGCCCCGTCTTTGTTTGTTTGAACAGCTATAACAAAATGCCATAGACTAGGTAACTTGTGAACCACAGAAGTTTACTTCCCACAGTTCTAGAGGCTGGGAAGTCCAAGGTCAAGGCACAGCATTTGTGTCTGGCGAGGGCTGCTCTGCTTCCTAGATGGTGCCTTGTTGCTGCATCCTCCCGAGGGGTCAAACGCTGTGTCCTCACATGGCAGAAGGGCCCAAAGGGCAAGAGAGCCCTCCCTTCAACCTTAAGCATTTTTATAAGGGTGATATGCCTGTTTATGAGGGTGGAGTCCTCATGATTTAATCAGTTTCCAAAGGTCACATCTCTTAATACTGTTGCATTGAGGGTTAAATTTCAACATGAATTTTGGAGGGGACATCATAATTCAAACCATAGCAAGACCCAATGCTAAAGGTAAGATAAGATAAGATGGTACACACACAAAATTTATTAAAAGATGGTAAAACCAGCTCAGAGTCTGCCCCTCCCCAGTCCCCCCACCCGCAGCAGTCTATAAAAGAGAAGGCTGGAAGTCTGAAGTATAAAGTGCTTTGGCTCTCTCTTGCCTTCCTTGTGTGAGCTGCAGGGGTGTTCACCCCACCCCAAGTCTGGTGAGGGAGCCAGTCAAAGAAGAGTTTGGCAGGGCCTATGGTCTTTTCTCCTGTGGCTGGAGGCCAGCAGAGCTGTGGATTTTCAAACACCCATCTCAGTGTAGCCCCAGAGGGTGGGGACAGTGAAAGATCTTAGGAGGAACTGACATTCCTGCAGAGATCAATGTCTGCTTCTGACCTTGAGAATGAAAACAGGGAGGCTGGGGTCGATATTTGGGATAGCAAGTGTGGGGACAGGCAGCGGCTACACTTCCACTGCTTGTGGGCACCCCAGAGTGTTGTCCTGAAAGGACTCAGCCTCAGAGGCCTGTCACTGGGCACCTCACCCAGGCAGTGTAAGGCTGTGGGGTAGCACTGAGGGCAGGAACCGAGGCCCAGAGAGGTCACTGCAGTGCAGATATCCCCCTTGGCCACTTCTGAAGGTCCCACTGCTTCTACTCATCAAAGAGCCCGCATTTGGATGCCTTTCATGACAGAGGGACTGGACAGGTAGGGTAAAGGTGTTTTCTTTCTTTTCTTTTCACCCTTTTCCTGTGTATCACTCTCCCCAAGGAGGAGCTTGAAGTGCCAAGCAGGGGTGAAAGCAAGAGAAGCAGATGTGGGATGAGCAGAAGGAAGGGATAGAATCTCCACCTCCATTGCTCCATCATTCTGGGCCTAGCAGAGAGCTACTAACAAGGGGGAGCACCTCCAGCGGGCTGGGCAGAGAAACAGATACTGGTAGCTGTACAGGTTAGGAAATAATGATCTAAGTTGCAGAGACTAGGGATTATTAACTCAGACTTTTGAATAATCTTCACAAGGCAGGATCATGAGTATATGTGTCACTGGAATGAAAATATTGAAACGTGGTCATGTCATTTCCATGTATTCAACAAATAGTTCCCAAATGCTTTTCTAGGTGACCACTATAGCTAGAGCAGTTCTTTCTGAACTCAGCATTGAGGGAGGGCCAAGTCCCTTCTTGGCTTTCTATGTTTCCAAGGTTCCCCCAGTGACTCCCAGAGAGACCCTCTTGCTGAAGACATGAGAGCATCCTTTCCCGTGTCTCAATGTTTCATCTGAAATGCACACGCCATACATCAGAAGAATGGCTCCACATGGAGGAAGGGGTATTTTATTATTAAACACTGGCAATTTATTTTTCAAGTATGTTTAAATGAGTTAAATGCACAGAAATGGTGCAACTTTAATCCCTCAAATTCCTGGCTGGTAGGTTCAAAAGCTCGACCAACACTCATCACTGTGTTCCTACCTTAAATCCCTGGGAGGAGGGGACTTCTCACCTCTCTATTGCTAAATTAGAATTTAGCCATCGTCTACTGCTGAATTGGAGCCTGCACTTGTGCCAAAACACAGTGTGGATTAGACAACTGAAGATGTCTTTTCAAGTGAAACAAAGAAATTTAATTAAAGCCAGGCAGGAAGTTGTCCAGCGTGGCGTCTGGCTTTGGACCCTCTTAGACCCTGCAGGAGCCAACGAGGAGGGTGCAATGTGGCAGGTGGTTGCTGGGAACTGAAGCCAAAACTAGAGGTTGACAGAAGACCCCTCATGGGACCCAGGCTGCCACCATGGTTAGTGCAGGTTGTGTCTCCCACAGAAAGGGAGTCAATGTCGAGTGTGTGTGTATGCGTGTGCATGTGCCTGTGCAGGAACTGGGATGGGAGAAGGACATTGAAAGAGTCATGATGTTGATAAATGGGTATATTTCTTTTCCCCAGGGTCTCTGGAGAAAGGAATGAAGAACACTAAACATGTCGGGGAGGATAAGTAAGGGCCTTTCATATATATTATTCTATGTGACCCTTTAGATGAATGTTGTCCCATTTTCATGGATAAGTAGGCTGAGGTAGACCGAGTGGCTGGTTAACCTGACACAGGATAAATGGCGAATTAGCTGCACTGCTGGAATTTGAAAACTTGGATATCCTTGTCCCCCAGACTGCCTCCCTGATGGCTCCTTCTTATAGTTTCCAAGGAGTGTGTGCACTGGTAACTTAGTAAATGGAACTCTGGAGCTAAATCCTTTTGCCTTTCTAGGCCTGTGTAGTATGTCCTCATCTGTAAAATGAGGTCAACAACATAGGTGAGCTCAAAGATTCCTTCTGGCTCAGACATTCTGTTTGTGAAGGTTGAAGAATTTCCGGGGTGGGGGTGACCCAGTCTCTAGAATAAGTTAGCTGCGGTGGAAACCTAATCTCTTCTTCAGACTCAAACACACATAGCAGCATTTCATCTCTCAAAAGCTGACTTGGAATAGGACACTAATCTCTACTCCCTTTGACCGCAGGCCTACTGTTTTTAGAGGTAAATATAGTGCCTGGTACATAACACGTTCAGCAATTATTTGATGAATGAATGAAAGACGAAATGGAACTCAGTGCTCAGTTGGAAGTGAGGGAGGTGTGTGCAGAGAAACAGAGAAACATTTACAGCTAGGACTGTGGGATAAAGCCTAGATTTTTTGTTTTTAAGCAAACAAAGATCCAATTTCTGTGGGTTGGTTAAATGACTGACTTTGATGTGGCTACTTTGTAGACGGAGATATGCAACTCAATACTGGCTGTTATGTAGAGGAGAAGAGAAGACATGAAGCTTTAAAGCTCCCATTGTTTATGTTTGCGACAGAGGGAGGCCCAGAGTAGATGAGTTTATGTATCCAAGGAGTCTGACAGTCGGTCTTCAAATCTATAATGGAAGGTCTTGGGCCCCACAGGGAGAAGAATGGAACTGTTCTGCAAGTTCGGAGGAGATCAGGAGGTGAGGGTGTTCCTGGGGAAGAAATCTGAGGGGTGGGAGCTCGACTGAGGTGCTGACTATTCAGTTCTAACTTTACCTTCAACGACGTCTGTTCCCATCAGGCATGACTTGTATGGAAATAAAAAAGGTGGGGGTCTGGGTTATTGTAGAACAGGAACGGGAACAGTTGCAAGAACTAGGAAGAAAGCGAGATGGATGGGTTACAAGGACCAAGGGGCAAGTCGGTCATGTCTAAGACCCCTGGCATCCTGCAGAAATCTAGGGATAACCTCGGACAACCTCTAACCTCACTTACCTTTTAAAAAAGAGCGTGACCTTCGCTGAAATCTATGCTGTCTGGTCATGAGGATCTTGAGCGTGAGGGGCGTTGCCAAGGTAAAGACTTCTACTCACTGGTGGCAGGGAGAAAGGGGCATTTGGTTTAGGAGGCACAGTACAAGCAGGGCCAGAGTACACACAGCTGCTTTCTTTTAGGACTCTGTGGGAAACCATTGGTGCCAAGGGCTATGAATATTTAACATTTTCCCAAGGGAATAGTCAATCTGTTAGTTTTACCCTTCTGCCCATAACAAGATGTGAATGGTAAGCAAGTGAAAGACATCCAGGACAATTCAAGGTCAATTCAAGAAAGAAGTGAGAGCGTCACCAGGAGATTGAAGACCATGTGGAAAAATGACGCCAACAATCAATGTAATCAACAACAAAACCTTCGGCATTAAAATTTTTTCATTTTTCAAAAGCTTTCCACTAATTAATAAGAGGAGAGAGTAGGGAATTTTTTTGGTGGAAAAAGTATTTTTACCTCAATAAAAAATGCTAATTGTCACTGGGCTGATAGGTAGATAGAGTTTAATTCTGTGCATTCTTTCTTTCCTGTAACCATTTGCCACTCAACTTTGGTGAATCTCCGTTTAGTCACTAAGCTAGTCTTCATTGAAATGATTGTAGATTCTCTCATCCAGCACTGGCTATGATAATTACTCATGCTATGCTATGCTATACACAAAGCATAACAGTTATTCACTGGGTTGGGTAATGGAACATTATGCTAATAGAGGATAACTATGGACTTTGGACAAACTCATGTCTGATTAATCATGTTTTGGTGGGAATGCCATAGTTTTCCAACTTGTTTGTACTCTCCCCTCATCATGATATTATATAATATCGTTCACTAAGAAGCTCAAAGCTATATTATTGAATAATTATGAAATCAATAGAAAATAGGTAACAAAGGGGACCCAAAAAACCCCCCAAATTATTATTTTTTTTGGAGGACAGAACCCACCAGGTAAGCATTCTAGGAATCCATGGCCATCAGTGTACCAGCTAATGTTGTGTGAGAAGCTGCGTTTGGCTTCAGTGAATTTTTTTGGAGATTCTTTCAATGTGTTTGCCCATTTCATGGTGGGTGATTTATGAGTGCACCTACCCATACCTCACTGAGTGTTCAACAGTGTTTGATCGAAAACAGCATGACTCCTGTGTCCCACTCTCCCAATTTACCTGATCTCACCCTGAGTGACTTTTTTGTTTCCCCGATGAAAAAATCCTCAAAGGGAAACATTTTGCTGATGTGGAAGAGGTGAAACAAAAAACGGCAGAAGCACTAAAAGGCATCAAAATCGACAAGGTCAAAAATTGCTTTGAGCAGTGGAAAAAGCATGTTGCTAGGTGTATTGCATCAAACGAAGTGTACTTTGAAGGTGACTGAAGTTTAAACATGTAAGAATAAACATAATTTTTAATAAACAAGTTCTGATTTGGGGGGTCCCTCCTGATATAGCTAGTTGTGGAAATGGAGAGATGCAAATTAAAAGTCCATACTGATATCATCGTCTACTCCCCTTTGAATCTTCAATACTCATTAATATTATGATCTATCCAGAAACCCAAGTGCCATCTTTTCCTCTCTGTGCGCCAATTCCCTACATCTTACCACTTGCCAGATCCCCTCTGTTCTACCACCTACTTACGTCTAAAATTAGTATCTTTTTTCCCTGTGCCCTTGACCTCGATCAAGCCCTCATCCTGTCTGAACTGGCCTCCCTGCCTCTCAACATCCTTCAGTGCAAAGTTCAGGTGCCTCAGGCTGAAGCCCCTCAACTCCTTGCCATCATATCTGCAAATGTTTCCTGTGTCACTCACAAGGCTGTGAGCTCTCCGTCTGACTCACCCTAGTGTCGCCAGCACATGGTGTAGAACCTGATGGATTCACTGTGAGTAAACTTAAATGCTGTTCATCTGTTCACTCATCCACCATCCATCTTTTTTTTTTTTGAGTTGGAGTCTCACTCCATTGCCCAGGCTGGAGTGCAGTGGCACGCTCATGGCCACCACGGCCTCCACCTGCTGGACTCAGGCGATCCTTCTGCCTCAGCCTTCCAAGTAGCTGGAACTACAGGCATGCACCACCACACCCGGCTAAATTTTTGATTTATTGTAGAGATGAGGGCTCGCCAAGTTGCCCAGGCTGTTCTCAAACCCGTGGGTTCAGGCAATCCCCTCACCTCAGCCTCCCAAAGTGCTGAGATTACAGGCTTGAGCCACTGCACCAGGCCCACCATCCAGCTTTTAAATACATACGAGTATTTAGTGAGTGCCTACTCTATGCAGATGCAGTTGCAGGTGAACATGAATAAGGCAGTGAACAAAACAGATATTACTGTCCTTAGATATGTTGCTTCTAACACTTAAATGTAGGATGCCCACATTTAAACCTTTATGTATAAGTTTTATAAAGTTATAGAGTCAAATATACCAGTGCTTTCCTCTATGGGTTGTTGATTGTGTAAGAAATCCTTCAGTTCTAAACTGTCATAAAACCATTACACAACCTCCCAGAGCACAATTTTGGTTAAAAATTCAGAATGAAACTACCTGAGTTCAAATCTCATCTTTGCCACTGAAAGTTAGAGAACTTAGTTAACTGTTCTGACAAGAAGAGTATTTAACTCATAGGGTTGTTTTGAAGACTAAATGAGCTAATATAATTAAATGCATGTAGAATGGTGCCTAATAAACAGAAACCTGATATAATCAAAGCTATTCTATTACATTTGTTCCTTATGATTTTCTCTCTAATCCATCTGAAATTTATTTTCATTTACGGTGTGAGTTGGGAATTTAGTTTTATATTTTATTTCATATGGAAAGCCAGTTGTTGCCAAACCCCTGCTTAAAATCTTCTAATGGCTTTTCCTTGCTTCTAGAATCACAGTACAGTTTCTTTTAATGTACTCTGCCCTGTGGGCTCTGGCCCCTGCTGGTTCTTCAGAGATCCCTTTTTCACCTTTCTCCATTGCTGTGGTAGGGACGCTCTACCCTCCTTTGTGGTCCTGAAACATACCAGTCTCTTTGCTTCCCCAGGGCCTTTGTACTTGTTATTTTCTCTTATTGGAATATTTTGCTCCCCAAGTTGTATATGGTTGCCCCTGGTTATTCAGACCTTCCCTACCACCCAATAATAAAGGTTTAATTCTTCCTGCCCTGCAGAAATCAAGGCACTCTGTTTTATCACCATTTTATTTACCTTATTCCATCTCATTTGATTCCTCACATTTCACTTACGATCTGAAATTTTTTGATCATTTTTTTCCTTCACTAGAGTGAAAGCTTCATTGGAGTAGAAACCCTTGCCTGTTTTACTTACTGCTGTGTCCTCAGAATCTAGAACAGTGCCTGGGAAATCATAGGTACTTGAGAATTACTTTACTAGGCCAGGCGAGGTGGCTCACACCTATATCCCAGTACTTTGGGAGGTCGAGGCAAGAGGATTGCTTGAGCTCAGGAGTTTGAGACCAGCCTAAGCAACATAGCAAGACTTCGTCTCTACAAAAAAACCAAAAAATTAGCTGGGTGTGGTGGCACATACTTGTGGTCCAAGCTACTCGGAAAGTTGAGGAGGAAGGATCACCTGAGCCCAGAAGGTTGAGGTTTCAGTGAGCTGTGATCGTGCCACTGCACTCCATCTGAACAACAGAGTGAGACCCTGACTTTGAAAAAAAATTACTTTATTGAGTAGTCAGTCTTTTCTCCTGACTCAACAGGCTTGCTTTTCAGAAGGATAATTCTGGCAACAGTATGGAAGGCTGATTTGAGGTCCTGTAGAGATACTTGGGATGGGGACTGGCTGGACGAAGGCAGGACTGGTAGAGAGGGAGATATGCCAAGGGACCTGGTAGGTTGACCCTGTATTGACTTTTGTGTACCTGTGCAAGAAGATCAAGATTTTCCTGGCTCGGAGCCTTGGTGTCGGCTGTGCGCCATGCTTGAGATTTCTTTGTCCCTTTTTCTTCTTCTTTCTGTCTCACATTAAATATAATCTGCTCACAGAGGCCTTTCCAGAAGCCCTCTGTGTAAAGTAGATCTCCAGAGACTTGGTACGGTCAGCTGAGACATTGAACACTGACTTCCTTGAGAATTTAAATGTGCATGTCAAACATTTAAAGACAGGCACTAAGGCCATTAGAACGTGAGCTCCTACGAGGTAGGGGTTTTGTCTTCTTCTGTCACCATCTTTCAGCACGTGGCACATAGTAAATGCTCAGCAAATATTTATGGAATGAGTAAATGAATGGGTTTTCTCTAGTTTCTTTTGTTTTCCTGTTAACTGGCTTTTGTTCTTTGATGTTGCAACGATTTATTTATTTTTCCTTTTGGCCTGAGTTTTTAAAGCTGTTTGCTTTGAATGATGTGTCTATTTTAGGAGACGTGCCGCCAGGTTGTGGCGCTGTTTATCCACGTGTCAGATGTCTGCATTCCTCCCCCTGCCACCAATTTTTGGGCTGGTTTGACTTGGAGGCCATCCCTCCCTTGTTACTTTGCCATCTCTTCAGAAATTTATAGTTACAGTGAAGATTTTGGTAGGGGAAGAGCTCGAGTATGAAATCCTAAGTGTTGATAAATGCTAGTCGGGTTTGAGGGACTACGGATGATAGAGAGATGGGAGTATTCAAATCAGAACAAACATTTATTTAGTGCTTACTGTATGCATGAAACTGTAGTCCAAGCTGTGGCGAATACTTCAGAGCTAAAATGTGCCCCAGAGGGCAGATGAGTCAGCTGGGTAAGATGATTCCACTGCAGAAAGATCACATTTTGAGACGACATCAGGAAATACAGATGGAGACATCTTGGAAACAGATGTGATGCCTGGCAGACAGTTGGCTTTGGAGCACCCGAGGTCCAGTCTGGAAATTTTAAGAATCATCTAGGATAAGAGCAAATATTTGGAACGGCGACCTTAAAGGTACAGTAAGGTCCTGAATCTTTTTTTTTTTTTTGAGTTGGAGTCTCACTCTTGTCACCCAGGCTGGAGTGCAGTGGCACGCTCATGGCCACCCCAGCATCGACCTGCTGGGCTCTGGCCATCCTTCCGCCTCAGCCTTCCAAGTAACTGGAACTACAGACGCCCGCTACCATACCATTATTTATTTATTTAATTATTGTAGAGATGAAGTCTCACCAAGTTGCCCGGGCTGGTCTTGAACCCACGGGCTCAGGCAATCACTCGCCTCGGCCTTCCAAAATGCTGGGATTATAGGCTGAGCCACCAAGCCTGACCCTGAATCATTTTTTAAAAATGGAAAAGACTCATAGTGTGTATTGTACTCACAAAAGGTAGAAAGGCAGGCCTATGACCATTTTTTAAAAACAATCACATGAAAAGGTAGAAAATGTTTGACTCTTCTTAACCAGGGTATCAGAATTCTCCACTCCCTTAAGGAACACCTGCTAAGTGTGTGCCACGTACTAGACTAGGCCGTGCAATTCGGACAGAATTGTAAATCGCTTCACTCCCTATGTGACAGAGAACCCACCGATTTGCTGAGCTCCTGACCTTCAATTTCACCGGGTTGCCCGGATGGGAATCCTGGATCTGTGATCCCAAGACTCAGAAAAAACATTTCCAGCCCTAAACCTTTGCACACAGCATGGAGTTGTGACTAACAACTCTGGGAAAGGCAAGGAAGTTCGTCCCATGTGGTGAGAGATGAAGCCAGGGTTTGGAACCAAGATGGCGGGGCTCCTCCCCACATCTGCCTCCAGGTTGCCAGCGTCACTGTGTATCGCGTGCTAGAAAGCAAGGTCCTGGAGCAAGCTGATACCCTTGACAGCAGGAGTGGCAGGCACAGCCTCTGTGAGGGCTCAGCAGGCATTTGCTGATGTGGTGTGTGGTCTGCGGGAAGTCTCTGCCCCCTCCTCCATGCTTCATACTCCCAGCAGCCTGTCGTGGGTTTGCAGTGCCCACCAGGATGGTGAAGGGGGGTTTTGCTCAAGACTGTGGTAGGCTGCTCCTTAAATTATAGACAGTAGGAGGGATATTATTCACTACACAGGAAGAGTCAGTTGGTTAGAAATAAGCAGGTCAGTCCCTGGAGAAACAGAGAAAAGGGGAGTATTTATAGCTGGGGTGGGGCAGGTGGAGGAAGTCTAGAAGAGGCTCAGAAAGGGAGGCTGAGCAGGGCAGTGGACCTTATAAGAGGCAATCTGTGGGTTCTGGGGCATCCTGGAATTAGAGGGCCCAGGCAGAAAGGAGACAGGAGCATGCCAAAAGAAACTCCTCCCTGCTTTACCTTTTGACTCAAGACCTGTCCTGAGTGACTGGACAGGCAGCCAGGGTCAGATGCTGAAGAAAGCCATTTGCTCTGAGACATCCTGCCTGGGTTATACCCGCTTCAGACAACAGGCAGATGGGTCTTCCTTATGGCCTGGAGCGCCATGCGCTCTCAGGTTACAAATGTTCACAGAAGTACCTGGCAAAGGTGGGTTGATGCTGTCAAAAATTTCCCAGGCTTGTCCCGAGGATGGTCTGTTAGCAAGTCCAGAGCATTTAGTATCTGCCAGGCGCCATGCCACACATCATTTAATCCTAAAGACAATCTTGTTCATGGGTTCTATGCTATCATCCCTCATTCCTAGTGAAGAAATAGGGCACAGGGAAGTCCAACAGCTTTCTCGATGTCCTTGTGGAGCTTGGACTCAAACTCCCGACCTTTCCTGCAGTGACTTTGACCCTAACCACTACACTCTGGCCTGATTATCAGGTACACTCTCCTCTCTGTAGTGGTGGTGAGCTGCCTGCTGGAACCCCTAAACCCTGCTTTGCACCCAGCGTATATAAATTAGCCATTCTCAACCTTTCCAAATACCAAATGAATTTTAACAAGCTTTTATAGAAAACTGACCTTTATTACAATTAAAAAAAGAACAAAGACAATTTAATAAGTGCCTTTAATTACAACGTACCTGCTATTTACATGTAATTATACTTTTATATACAGCTTGAATAAGGTTCATTACATGTAAACTATAAGATATTACAAGTTAAACTCCAGCCTTTTCTGAAAATTCAGAATGGAAAGACTACCAGCAGAAATGCACAGAGAACAAATACCCATTTCAGTTCCTAAAGTACCATTACTGGATGAAAGATCAAGATCGAACCACAGAAGAAAACTGGAAATACGCATCAAATTGAAACTGATTCTAAACATGACTCCAGTATGGCTACTATTTAAACTCTAAACATAAACGATAATTGGATCATTGAAAACAACAATTTAGATAGCACCTTTCTTCCAAAGAGTTCAAAGCATCTGTACTTATCTATACCATATCGTCTGTCCCCATGACATCTCTATGAGGTAGGTAGGCAATGGTTGGTATCATTATCCCCATTTTGCATATGGAGAAACTGAGGCACAGAGAAGTTAATTCATTTGCTGGAGGTCCCACAGTAAAGTCAATGATGGAACAGGGATCACAGTCCTGTGCTCTTGTCTCCAAAACCAATGCTTCTCTTTAGACTACATTGTCCCATCTGAGAATTTAACTCAACAACTCAGTACGCTTTTCCAAGAAATAAAAAATATGCATTTTTTCTCTCATAAAAATTGTTGAAATACTATAGGCAAGAAACAGTCTGAGACGTATGATAGATGATGCTATACTCTTCTAGAAAGCCCTTCTATAGAAATGTTTGATTTTTTTATATGAATAGTTTCTCATCCTGTTTAAAATAAAATTAGACATCTTTACAAGAAACATATTTGAAAGGATGCATCTAGTCACTCACCAGCTATAGCTCCAGTAGCTACATTATGTTATCTACAAACCAGGTTCATTCCTGAGTTTAAAAAGAAGAAAATATCTAAACAATAAGTCTTACAATTTTGAGATTTTTTTTTTCTCCTTAAGAGACTTAGAATGGTAGATGGAAGTTGGGATAATACATTTTTCAGAGAGACATACAAATGGAGACACACAGGGCAGGAAGTCTTGCCTAATAAGTCACTTAGTCCGAATTTTGCTTCTAATCTCCACCCTCTCCCTGCTCCAGAGTCAAATATGTAGTTTCTCTTTTCTTTTTTTTGAGTCAGGGTCTCACTCTATTGCCCAGGCTGGAGTGCAGTGGCATGATCACGACTCACCAAAACCTCACCCTCCTGGGCTCAGGCAATCTTTCCTCTTCAGCCTCCTGAGTGGCTGGGATTACAGGCGTGCACCTCCATACCTGGCTAATTTTCTAAAATTTCTTTTTGTAGAGATAAGGTCTCACTATGTTGCCCCAGCTAGTCTCAAACTCCAGGGCTCAAGCGATCATCCTGCCTCAACCTCCCAAAGTGCTAAGATTACAGGCATGAGCCACCATGCCTGGCCCGAATATGTAGCTGATACTCAAAGAAAAAGAAAAGATATTTTTTTTTAAGTCTCAAGATCTGAAGCATACAGAACGCTCACAAATGTTTGTTGACTGGAATGTAAAATTCAGTTTGCCTGACATTCTTCACATTGCTTCTTCCCAAGACACAAGCATTGCTACATCACTGCCATCTTCCAGGACATTGGCAGGCAGTTTGGGCAGCATGTGGGAATGAAGATTCCAGTCTAGCTCCAGGAAAAACAAGAAAAGCCTATTTTCAAAAAATAAATTTAAAAAAAGTAAGCAGGCTTAAGGGATGGGTCATGAATGTCACATCCGGCTCATTGATGGGCTTTCCATGAAAAATATATAGAAATGTGTCAAAGGAAAGTTCAGGATTCTTTACAGTTAGATGCAGGCTTTTGGTTTCAGTCTCTTCCCCTAGGGAAAGGCACTGCTGTCTTTCAGAGAAGCCGTTGCTACCTAAACGAGGAGCTAAAGTTAAAAAAAAATTCTCTTTAAGCTCAAGAAAAGGAAGTCGTTTGCTTTAAACTTGTGGTTTCCAACTTGTTGGGTTCTAAACTGTACACTCCAGGGAACCAAGACTTGTCTTTTAGTCTTAACTGTGTCCTATTTAGGGTGCCTAGCTGAAATATACTAGGTGAACTTTGACAAACTAAATGTCTAAAGAAACTGAGCAGAGATATCTCTTCTGAAAAATTTGAAAAAATAATACACTCTAGAATATCCAAAGAATGAACTATGATGATTTAGAGTGAAGTTTAAGAAAGCAAAACACATCCTGGTTCTTGAAGTATGTAGAAAATGAGAACCTCAACTGCTCACCCACCCACTTGTCTTAGGACTTAAAGGGTACTTGGTTTCTCACTTCAAAAACCAGACAGTTTGCCTACAGGTGACCAAGGGATTCTCAATGTCTTGTAATTCCACATTTGGATGCTTATATATTCTCGGTTTTCTTAAGACCTGGGAGAGTACAGCAAACTAGTTATAACTAACATCATTCATAAGTATTACTTCCCAGAGGGAAGGGGATGCAATAGTTACATGGCTAAAACAGTTTACATTCGTTTACTTAAAAAATGATTCATTCTTGGCCAGGTTTGGTGGCTCAGCCTGTAATCCCAGCACTCTGGGAGGTAGAGGCGAATGGATTGACTGAGCCTGCGGGTTTGAGACCAGCCCGGGCAACTTGGTGAGACCTCGGTCTTTACAATAAATCAAACAATTAGCCAGGTGTGGTAGTGTGCGCTGGTAGTTCCGGCTACTCGGAAGGCTGAGGCGGAAGGATCGCTGGAGCCCAGCAGATTGATGGTGGGGTGGCCGTGAGCATGCCACTGCACTCCAGCCTGTGCGACGGAGTGAGGCTCCAACTTAAAAAAATAAAATAAAAAATAAAAAAAGATTCATTCTTAGAAGAAGGATTTTTCCCCTCAAAATAATCAGCATCCCCCTACTTTACTGGGAACAGTTGGTCAGCTGCTGTTACAAGGATCTACCTTCAACATGCTGGTCAGTGAAGCTGTTTCTTCACTGGAACTTGGGGACCCATACACAGGTCAGTTTCAAAACACCATGGCGGACAGTGAGCTTACTTGGTTAGAACACGGCGCTAATATTTCTGCATTTGTGAGTTTGATTCCTCCACAGAATTCTTAAAAAGTTCTTTTCCATGGCTCCTTAGTGTCAACCATTCTCATGGAAAAGGTGAGCTAGAGTGGGCATGCTTTGGCAAAACTCATGACAAATCACCCAGCACCTGCTGTGTCATGTGGACCTGCGACATTACCTTGGCAGTTGGTGAAGCAGGAGCATGCATGAAGGGCAGAGTCAGGCTGCTCACCCAGCTGGGATGAGGATAGCTCTGTGCTGACTGGCAGGTCTGTAATATTGGAGAACTGTGGGCAGTACGGGAAAGATGTCATAGGAGGTCCTGTGAATGGCTGACAGAGAGAGGCTGGGTCGGGGAGAGACCCAGGGGTGATGCTATACACTGTGACATGCCAGCTGTGCCAAAGGAGCTAAAAAAAAGGCAGGGAGAAATTATGACTTCATGCCCACGTTCTTCAGATTTTCTCCATAAAGGAACAGAGTCAGGAAGGGGGAAAAAAAGGTCATACAATGTTGGCGTGAATAAAAGATACTTTTGGACTTAAACACAAAGGTTTTAAAATTCCCTGTACTGAAAACAACTTTCCCCCTCTTGTGACCTGGACAATTTGACCACTGCAAAGACTGAGACAATGAGTAAAAACATGCTGCAAAGTGTCGTGAATTCTTTTTTAATATTTTTTGAGGAAGGGGAATACTATAAACCTGATCAGGCCCATCTAATAGACAGTATGTCACTTTTAGGGTAACTGTTTTGAAGAGGAAAAAAATGCATGGACAATGAAATGCCAATTCCTATATATAACAGACCTTTGTTGAACACTACTTCAAAATCCCCCAGAAAACACGAGGCATGTTAATACGACACAATTATTTAAAAGGTAACAACATTCAAACGTTTTGCTGTTGCCAATTTAACATACAGAAAAGTCTGAGGAATGACAATAATCGACCTTGTGATGCATTATAAAGGCGATATGGAACAATCAGAAAAATCCCCACAGTATATAAGTGGCAAGCAAAGAAAAATCTTCCTGCATTAAGATAAATGATTACCAAATTGAATACCTCCTTCCTCCCTTTCTCTGAGTCAGCATCTCACTTTGTCCCCCAGGCTGGAGTGCAGTCGTGTGATCATGGGTCACCACAGTCTCAAACTCTTGGGCTTAGGTGATCCTCCTGCCTCAGTCTCTCTAGTAGCTGGGACCAAAGGCATGTGCCCCCCGTCCAGCTAATTTTTCTATTTTTTATAGCGATGAGGGCTCGCTTTTTTGCTCAGGCTGGTCTCAAATTACTGGCTTCAAGCAATCCTCTTGCCTTGGTCTCCCAAAGTGCCAGGATTATAAGCGTGAACCACCATGCCTGGCCTGAATGCTTTTTCAAAAACACCTTAACCAAAAATTGTATTTCTCATTCCATGAGACATTAAGATGAATCTGAAATACTATTACTCAGTTAAATAATAGAAGAATTTGAAAACACGATGAAACACTACATAAATA
This sequence comes from Tarsius wallacei, assembly GCA_963574415.1. NCBI lineage: Eukaryota > Metazoa > Chordata > Mammalia > Primates > Tarsiidae > Tarsius > Tarsius wallacei. The sequence continues at coordinate 37,340 of CAUYQG010163616.1, forward strand.
TTAGAGACTGGTTGTAAACACAGACTTAAAAATGAGCAATAGGATAAAAAAAAGAATGTTTGTTCTTTTCTGGACCATACTTTTTACATTTAATTTGGTAATTCCAGATAAAGACTCTAACTTATCATGGTTTCTGGATTGATCTCTTTAAGTCAAACACTTTCACTCTAAGCATGTTCAACTTCTCTAATGCCACCATTAGGTAATAATTCATTTTTTAAAAGATACAATATAGAGCAAGAAAATACTACTAAGGAATTTAGATTTCACATCATCACTTATTAACATCAAACATTACACTTTAACTTTTCCCAATGACACAGAATAAACCCATAAAGATTTCCAGGAAATAACCATCAGTACCTACTGTGCCTCCAGCAGCTAAAGTTAAGCTGGCTGGGTACCAGAGAGCAACACTTTCAGAAAAATGGCATCACTAGATTACACAGAGTCACGTTCAATATTACAAGGAGCACTGAAAAAAAATGTCATTTGCTCATTTACAAAATCCTCATTCAGTCTTGAGCCAATGCTCTGTCATTAGAGCTGTGGTTATCATCTCAGAGCAGTTTTTTTTTTGCATATCCTATTATATCACGGCCTGCTGATGTTTTACACTGCCTGTAACACCTCGTGGTTTTTAGAGGGAATGAAACAGAATGCCACTGTGTATTAACATGGGAACTGATCCCCGGGGGTCACCTTGCCTTGGCTCCATCCTGGCTCACAATGCTTACCCTCTTGCCGCTCCTGGCCAAATCTCTTCTCAAACACTTATCTGAGAAGGACACCTATTTACATTCCCTCCTCTCAGGCTGAATATGTGGCGAGTCACATGGATAACAAAACTATCTTCAAACACCACTGGCTTCAAACACCACTGGCTTTTAGCCAAGAGAATTAGGAGCATCATTTAAAATCTAAATGTATTAATTAGAACAATTAAATGCAGGCAACTCAATAAGGTTTTCCTGTAATGACCAAACAAAAAGCTACTGAAAAATCATTCCTTCTAATTCTGCTTTTCTGACAAAAGTTCATCATACTAGCCGGATAAAGATTCAAAATACAAAATAGAACACATCCTAATTCATTAAGCACCAGAGTTGTATCAGAGCCAACTGTGTGTGTGTGTGCGCATGTGTGTGTGTGGATATCCACATATGCACTATATACGTGTATATACATATTTGTGTGTGTCGATATATATAGCTTATTACTGGTTAAGGTAAGTAAATACTATAATTAGAAAAATAAAAATCAAGAGAAATAGATATAGTGACATATAGTTGTTAAATTTGAGTTCTCTGTGTTAACTACTTATTGTTAATTTAGCACTCAACTAGAATTAACTCTGGGATTTTGAGGGCAGATAAACCAGTAATTAGTCTTTTTTCCACAAAGATTAGTGGTAGCTTCAAAAGCTTTAACAGACCTAATAATGTAATTTAGTTCAGGATAGAAAAAAATGTGTATAGTCAACATACTTGCAAAAATTACTTTCTTCTAGAATTTAAGATTTCCTCAAATATTTCATATAAAACAGTTTACCCTTTCCTGATGACTATACTCCAGAAATATTAAAAGCAGCATAAAAAATGCTTCTAAACTTTAAAAAAAGTCTGTATAAAAACAAAGATCCTACTTTTAATCAAGATGGATTTATAATTCTGATTTATAGGGCAAAACATATTCCTAAAATGTATTGTCTTACAAAATTTCACAAATCTGTTATTATAATTGGACGTCAAAGTTGAATTTTAAATATATAGTAAATTGTTTTAGATAATTGCCTTTCCTACATTTAAACTCTGTAGCATTTAGCTCAAGATGAAACTTGAAAGTAAGCCATAGGCTTTTGTCCAACTCAAAGATTCAAGCACAGATTTTGGATAAAGTGAATGTGATGAAATTTATTTTTTAAAAAAAACCCCGTGCTATAAAAGGTCAAAACTGCGGTGATGTACCAGTAAACAAACTTCAGTAAAGTACCCAATGCTCTGAGAAGCAGAGCTGTCTTTCTGAGGTTCACCCTGCTTTTGCCTCCCCCAGCCTTTAGGACTATGCTGTCATTTATTCTTTTAGAGTTTTGCTAGAGGGCGCTATAGTTCCTTTAAAAGTACACTTAAACTACTTCATATCACAATTTATTCTCCCACTGGTTCTCAAATTAAAAGAAATATTTCAGTGCATATTTATAGCTATATTGCATAGCCTGTATTTGAAAACTTCTGGGGAAATTCTGATAATGAATTTCAAGATGACATGATTATTTATAATGAGCTTCTCTTTGTAGAAAGGATTTTACACTTTAGAGATCGTACCTAATTCCCTGGTGATAAGTGAGATATAAAATGCAATAAAAGTTTTGCGGTGCCTAAAAGGACATCACCATAGTAAGAACAATGCTAGATGCGCAAGGTGATGTGGCTGTTACCATGCACTAAAGGAGTCCGGGGACATGAGAGATTGCTGAGTCAAAGTCATTACTGCAAAGCAGTGAAGTCACCAGGCAAAGCAATGTTTATGAAGGATCTGAATTCAGAGAGCAACTGCCTTTGGACTCTCTTGTTAAACTTCTCTCTAGTCCAAGGGTATTCCGTAATTATCCTCTAATCAACAATGATCATGGACAGCTTCATGGGAGGGCCTAGGATGACTGAAAAATAATGACAATCAACTAGTTGTCCCCAACATAGCTCATTTCATAATGTCAGAAACATAATGCAGAGCAGTCACAAAATGAAGTCATGAACACGGGGATGGAAAAACATGCCAGTGAGCCAGTCTCTATAATTTTCAAGAAGCTTCATCCTCCCAATTGCATTCATTGTCATAAAGAGGAAAAACAGCAAGATTATTAAACCTGAAAAGTCACAGATGTCACAGTGGGATGGAATAATTGCTTTATTATTTTTTTCTTTATCAGTATAGAAAAAACTGCCTTTCCATAGCCCATAATCATAATAGCACTTCAACTAGGCTTCTTTGAAAATGAAAAGTGAACAAGTTTCCTAATGCTGGCCTTGTAAAAGCTAAAGAGATGATTAAATTCAAACCAGGCTGAGCTCTTCATCTGAGTTACTTCAGCCACTGATTTTTGTAAAATGAAGGGAAAAGATTCCAATAGGCAATTTGCATTGGCAAGCACTGGACTGTAGAATTCATCACTGTTATTAAAAAATATAATTAACTCTTAATAGAATTATGATATCGCTATGAGGTTCATTATTCACAGCCACCTCCTGTCATATTTTGTTTTTCAAGTTTTGTCACTTCAAATATTTCAATATTGCCCACCACAAGCCACTGAAAAAGATTATTTATGTCTATTTCATTTATTTTTCCATTGGTCTAGGTGATTTGGGTCAGGAGCTCTAAGTACCATTTGAAAAGTTGAGTCTTTAAAAACCTTCAATGTTTTAAACACTTAGAAAAAAATAACAACTCCCTTATAATTATCTAGCCTATGTGCTTTACGATATCTTTTCAAAATGAGAGTATAAATCATTGTACATAAAATCAAAATAGTTAATATACATTTTTTTTCTGGCACTTTTGAGAAATTAGGCATTAAACATAAAACATCTTATAAATTTATATAACAAAAATAAACGTTTACATTTAATCTTAGATAGATTACCATAGTGTAGCAGTTAACTTAGGAGACACCACACTGTTGGTGTGGGCGGCAGAGACCACTGGAAATACACATTCATGTCCACAGCCCCTTAGAGATGGATGCATGGCTGCTGTCCAAATATGTGTTCTGTGTCCCAACATAAAGATTAAGGCTCTCTGTTTTGAAAGAATGAGCTCTGGGCTTAAGCATAGAAGTACCATAATATTCATTGAGAATACTGAAGAGGCTCTGACGAGTTTTCAAACACTGGGGGAAAAAAACGTTTTGACTAGAAAAATAAAATAAAGCATCTAAAACTGACTTCAAGTACTTTGGGGAGAGGCTGCTGACACAGAGTGCCAAAATAAGAAGAAACAAAGACGGAAGAGACTCAAGGGATGTCCCTCTCCAGTCCTGTTTACCTCCAGGGTTCAGATTCCCGGGTCCCGACTTGCAGCTCTTTGAAGAGGACTGGCGAGCTCGATGGTCACCAGCAACCACAGTTTGTCACCATCCTAAAAACTTCTACCTTGGAGGCAAAGGCCAAGACTTAAGGGAAGATTTCCTTGGAATAAACCATAGAAATCAGAAAATTTCAAGAGGAAAAAAGCCACACATTTTTTAAGTCAATAGCTGACAGAGAAGAGGGAAGAGAAGAAGAAAAACCTGGCTCTTCCAAATGGCAGTATTTTAGGCCACGGCGTCCGTGGTCATCGGTGAGGGCAGTTCTTCCTTCTGGCTTGGCTCTCCTTGCTAGTGGGATGGGACCGCTGACAGCTAGGATCTTTTGTGGAGGGTAAGGGTACAGAAGGGAGATGTGCTTGGGTGTGCCTTTCCCCCTGGCAGGCAGGTGCACACTCAGGTGCAGCCAGGTCCGTACCTGTCTCAGAAATGGAAAAACTGGGAAAACAGTCATGGCATCTTCCCTTGTCTTCAGTTGACTAAAGCAGCATGGAAAGCACAGATTTATGTCACTTCTCTTCCACAGAAGAGATGTCCTCAGAGGTGGATCACAGGCCAACTGGAGTTATCTTCTGGGTTGCTAGAGCCTGGTGATATCTCTGCATTGCTGCAAGTCACTAATGCTCTCATAGTCATTCTCCTTTGGGACGAGGCCATGGGGGCCATTGGTCCCCAGGGTGGCCTTTTCTTCCTCTCTGTTTAGTGTCTGTATCGCTTCATAATCGGGCTCTGGCTCCTCGCTGGGTCTCCGGGCTGGTGAAAGTGTACTGTTTGGAGTTTTTTCATAGTCTTTAACAGTAGCATAGAGATCATTACAGGAGGAGGGTGACCTCTGAGGGGTCCCTTGGATGGAGGTGTAGGTAGACTCTGGCGCCTGAAGCGACTGTCCTGATTTGTTCACTAACTGTCCAGGTTTATTCACTGATGAGTACATGGCTGAGATCTAGGAAACAAAGGAAGAGTTGAATAAACAAGCTTCCAGCGGTGACCTCCCTCTCCCCTCTTTTAGTGACAAGCTACATACTTAGCGCTCATAGGAATCTGTGTGTGTGTGTGTGCCTTTAAGATTTGTGCTTTATTATGCATGCTAATTCTGGAGTGCATTATAGAGAATAATTATGTACATTATCTTCAACTGTGCAAGCAGATCAGTCATATGCCCTTGATTCTGTGAAACTGAGTTCTCAGGTCTGCTGAGGAGGCTGAGGAGAGCAGGCAGTTCCAGAAGCCCCCGGGGCCTGACCACAACCTCACGGTTTATTTAATTTCTATATCAGAATGATATTTCACCTTAAAAAGGCCCCACTCCTTTTTTTAAAAAAAGGGGGGCAGAAAACATATATTAGACCAGCGATTCTCAAAATGTGGGTTTTGAACCAGCAGCAGGATCTGGGAATTCATCAGAAAGGCAAATTCTCAGGCCCCAGCCAAGACCCACTGAATCAGAAGCCCTGGGTTGTGGCCCAGCAAGTGGAACTTCTGATGCCCACCAAATGCGTGAGGACCACTGAAGCAGACTGTGCCATGCTTCCGCCAGCACAGCGGTCTCCAGAGCAGTTCCAGCTGGCAATATACATATATCTGTCAGGGTATGGTTTTCCATCATTTTTTGCCTTGGTTGCGTGTTAAATAGGCATTTACAGACTGGTTAAATAGGCATTTACAGACTGGGCTTAGTTCTCTTCAGTGGGAAAATTCTTCTTCTTCTTTTTTTTAAGAAAGCAGGATTTATTGAGAGGACAGAAAAGCTCCCACAGCGGGAGGGGACCCAAGGGGGTTGCCAGGAAAATTCATTCTTAATTTGCAACCAGACAACTCAGAAACAAAGTCTAGTGACAACTTGTAGGATGCTCTTTCCTATATCAAGAACAAGTAGTTTTCCAAGCACACTCTCACATTCTCGCTGATAAATCCTATGCAACTTCTAATATCTGGTGGGGTTAATTCTTTGGTAACAATAGACTAAATGTACTGATGCAGAGATTTTGGGGGGAGTATTATTTTATTGTGAGAAATCATGGTTGGAAAGAAGTAAAAATACCCTTCCTTACCTGTACTTATTTTGACCATAGTGACTGGTTTATTCAAATACCCAGGAAATATAGAAACATGCTTCCTTACAGATGCTTGGCTTCCCAAGCGCCTAGAGATATCTTCCTGCTTTTGCTTTTCTCACACACTATGGGTGAAGCTTTCAGCAGGCCTCAGATGCTTCTTAAGACAGGCCTGCTGCATGGTAGCTGGTTATTTGCATGAGAATTTCTCATTACCAACTAGTGGCTCAGTTTTGCTAGGCCTTGATGATCCAAGGGTTTATAGTCAGAGAAACAGTCTTCGGAAAACTCTTGCCATGTTGATCTGACCGTTCTAATGAATATTAGATTAATATTCTCATCGTAAAGGTTTTCATGAAAAACTCTAAAAATAGAAGAATTATAATTTCTTTGAATTTAGAAAGAATAAAAAGAATCTACTGCTTTTCATAATCAGGTATAAATGTAGGGAGTTTATTATCAATATGTCCAAGCCAAAAATGTGGACGTATTGTAAAGGGGTAAACCATGGGTGACAGTGATGAGGGAACCTTGCATGCCAGTTTATTCCTCACTTTCAAGGGTAACATCAAGGAGGACAAATATACCTTGACCTTGATTGTAGCAATGGGAGTCAGCCCCTTACCATTGCTTTTGTTTCTCTCCTCAACTTTCTTCCCCACGGTCCCTGGCATTCAGGTCCCTCACTTTTTTAAGAGCCATTTTTCTTCTTGGCTTTTGTACTTTTATTAATTACAGTCTCTTTCATTAACTTGCAATTTAATATTGACTCTGGAATGATCATAGTGTGTACAGGGTATCATTGTCCATTTCAATTTTTATAAGAGTTTCTCAAGTCATCTAATATTCTTTTTGACCATTTGTTTTCTACGACTATTTTGTATACAGTTTTCTCTTCAAGTCTCCTTGCTATTTAGCTTTTCAACTTTTCTTATTAATATCTTTTATCTGCATTACTCAGTCTATAAATTGCTGTTATATTTCCATAAGTTACTCTCTTCCTTTTGCTGATTTCTCTTTTTTCTATAATCAACTCTTTCCCCATCATTTTGTTAAATTGGAATAACAGTACTTAAAGCTGAGATCTCAGTTTCAGTTTGGGCTGTCTAACACTATAGAGGGGGGACCCCAAAAAACCAGAATTATCTTTTGGTTGGAGGGCCCCTCGTAGGATACCTGGAATTTGCTCTTCCAGATCAACTAGTCAACTGAACTTTTTATCTGGAAGTTTTGAAAAGGTTGGGTCACAATTTGCAAAAGAAATGTCCCAAGTTGTGGCCAACAAGTGACTGATCTTCCACCATGACAGTGCACCTGCCCATACCACGCTGAGTGTTCAGCAGTTTTTGACCAAAAACGGCATGACCCCATGCCCCACCCTTCCTATTCACCTGATCTTGACCCAAGTGACTTTTTTTGTTTGTTTCCCCAGATGAAAAAAGTTCTCAAAGGGAAACATTTTGCTAATGTGGAACAGGTGAAACAAAAAGCAGCAGAAGCACTAAAAGGCATTAAACTTGGGCTCGAAAGCTGTTTTGAGCCATGGAAAAAGCAACCTTAATAGCGGTGTTGCATCAAATGGAGAGTACTTTGAAGGTAACTGAAGCTTAAACATGTAAGAAAAAATACACAATTAAAAAAAAATTCTGTTTTTTTGGTCTCCCCTCATATATATTACATAAACACATGCATAAATGATTTCCATATATACGTATTTCCCAACTTTTTTCCTAATATGAATGTTTGTATATCACAGTTCTTTATGTTAAAAATTAATCATACAACTAGGTCTTATTTTTAAAAACCACAGACAAATATAAGATGAGAAGCAAAGTAATTTAGAATTTTACATGGTCTCAATTTATTTTAAAGGATTTGTTGCCAGAACTACTATATATGTTACTTTCTTGTCCTAAATTCGATCACTCTGGCTACAGTGTAAAAAAACAGAGTGGAAAGAGGCCAAGGAGCTGCAAGGAACTGGCAGTAGGGTCTACCCTGGCCTAGTGTGGGGGGGCCACGGTGGGATGGAAGAAAGGTGTAACATTCAAGCAACAGTGTGGAGGTGCAGCTGATGGGACTTAGCAATTGACTGTGTCTGAGGGTAGTGAGGTGACATCAAGATAAGCCCCAGGGTTTTGGTTTGTGCAACCAGATGGACAGAGGGCAGGACCATTGCTGGGGGTAGGGGACACAGAGGGGGTTGGGCAATCTTGCCCAAGGAAAGCACTTCTGCTTCTTGAACTTTCAACATGGAAGTCCACCTTCATATTTGAATACTTTATACTTAGAGTGTGACAGGAGGCAATGGACCTGTCTACGGACATTGCTCTTGTACGAACAAGGTTTACTATGCTAGGAATTCCAGACAGAAACTACATGCAGCCAGATCAGCTAGGTTGTTTACATCTCTGTCTGAGCCTAGCTTGATATAACTACATATACATACTGGCTTTTATAAATTTAGCACTTCACTGGAAGTCTAACCAGTGCATTTTAAGCCCTGGTGCTTGGGAATATGCCCTTTCTTGCTGGCTGCTATGTCTGACCCTAGCTCCAGCCTGGAATTGTATTTCCTGAAATTACCCGCTTTCTGCATTCAAAATTCCTCACTGAGGCCTTCTCCCTCTGTCTCCCAGGTGGAATCAAATTCCCTATACCCACCTGTTCTCATTTCCTGACTTTTCTAACCCTCGGTCAATTTCCTTTTGATATTGCCTTCCTTACTGCTGACGAAAGTTCCCACACTGGAATTTTTTTTCCTCTCATTCTCATTATCTCTCCTCCCCTTTCTAGTTTTTCCTGATCCTCCTTTCCCTCTCAATTTCCTTTCCCTTAGCTGACCTGATCATTCTGTCATCCTCTGTGTCTCATATCCTGCAGGCCCCATCTCTGAGCCATTATAAAGCCAACATCCCAAACCTTGATCTTCAAATGTAGGCTTTAGAGAGTATTTCGGTTCTTTCAGACAAAGGGTAACATTACAGTGCATTTATTCAAGGAGAGAGGTCTATTCTTTATTCCATGAACTTTCCGTTGTTTAAAAAGAAACAAAACTTACCTCTTCTTCTGTGAGCGTCGGGTCTTCTTCCCGAGACTTATATGACAGTGAACTAAATCTCTGTCAGAACAAACACAAAAAAAGGAAAGCAGTTAGAAGGCAAGAACACAACCTTTTCTTTTGTATATGTTTCCTCATATCTGTCTAAAAATGTTCTCAAATGATCTCTATGAATCATAAAGAAATGATGTGAAACTCTTGAGAAAAGAATACTGTTCTCGGCTATGTACAGTAGTCATGTTATACTTAGAGAAATTTCCTCTAATTCTGTATTTGAATCTGTAGGTACAAATAAGCCAAAATAATTATTTAGACTATTGTTTCAATTCCTAATTGTCACCTAAGGATTGATCATCCATGAAGGGTTGATAATAGAAAAACATAGTGCTTCTTTATCAAATGCCTGATTTGTATGGTTCTACAGCTTCAGGCACCATCGGGAAGATCCTTGAATCATCTGGAAACATGGCCACAGCCTCTCCACCACCCAACTCCTTGCAACCCCTTTCAGATCTGCACCATCATCCAAACTCACTCCCTCTGTAACCCAGTTCCAACACTCCTTCAATAGTGTTGGGACCCACCCATCTTGTCAAGGTGTCACCTTCTCCTCGATATCCTTCCTTCCTGCTTTACCAAGCTTAAACTCCAGAGTCAACCATCATAATTATTCTCCCTGGTCACTGGTGAACTTGACCCTCAAGTGAGCCCTTGATGCTACTCTGCATCTGATACAGTTGATTGTCTGTCCCTGCCAAATCTCAGGTTGAAATGTAATCTCCAATGTTGGAGGTAGGGCTCAGTGGGAGGTGACTGGATCATGATGGTGGATTCCTGATGACCAGCTTGGTGCCAGATAATGAGTGAGTTCTTACTCTATGGTTTACCTGAGACTGGCATCACCTCCTCACTCTCTTGCTTCACTCTTGCCATGTGACACACCTGCTCCCTCTCTGCCTTCTGCCATGATTATGAGCTTCCTGGGGCCTCACCAGAAGCAGATGCCAGCACCATGCAGAATCATGAGCCAAAAAACCTTTTTTTCTTTTCTTTTCTTTTCTTTTTTTTTTTATCAAGGTCTCACTCTGTCACCTAGGCTGGAGTGCGGTGGAACAATTATGGCTTATCGCAGCCTCAATCTCCTGGGCTCAAGCGATCCTCCTGCCTCAGCCTCCTGAATAGCTGGGACTACAGATGCACGCCACTGTGTCCAACTAATTTTTAAAAATCTTTTGTAAAGAGAGGAGGGCTTGCCATCTTGCCTAGGCTGGTCTCGAACTGCTAGCTCAAGCAATCCTCCCATCTCAGCCTCCCAAAGTGCTGGGATTACAGGTGTGAGCCACCACGCCCAGCCCTTTTTTCTTTATAAACTGCCCAGTCTCAGGTATATGTTTACAGCAATGCAAAATGGACGAATCCCGCCTCATCCAACACTTGCCTAGTACATCCAGTGCCTGCTCACCTTGAAGGCTACTTGGCATCTTCTCCTCTCTACTCCAACCTTCAGTACTTCACCCATCCTCACTCTGAGCAGATGACCGTGCATCCGAGTTCACTGAGAATACTGAAGGGATCAGAAATTCCTATGAACTCCTACCTCCACCACCAGCCTCTGATTCATCCATGTTCCTTCCATTCTGTTGCCACAAATAACTTGCCAAGCTCCTTCCTCTCTCAGGCGATCCTTCCTGCTACCCATCACATCCTGTCCCCACACACCTATGCATGGATATGGCTCCAGCAATTCTCCTGGCACATCATTCCCACCTACCTGCAACATGCTGTGATTTCTCTCATTCTAAAACCAAACACAACCAACCCAGGCCCACTTCCAGTTGTCTCACTTCTTTAGAGTAAAATCTCTTAAAAGGGCTGCCTGTAAAGTCACTCAATTTTTCTCTCTCTAAAACTGTTTCAGTCAAGTTTCTGTCTCCACCATTCTGTGGAGACTGTTCTCAACAAGATCACCAGCACAGCTCATCTCCCCGACCTAATCGCTGTACTTGCCTCAGTGGCCGGTCACTCCTTCCTGCCTGGACACTTTCTTCCCTTGGCTTCTAGGACCCTGTACTGTCCTGTTTATCTTTCCTACTTCCATCTCTTCTGCTGGTTCCTTTTCCAGATCACTGTTCTCGGAACTCTTCTAGTCACTGTGTATATTCACCTATTCTGGGATCTCATCTGATCTTAAAAAACTCCATTTCTGCTGATGACTCCCACAAATCCAGCCCCAGCCTTTCCTTGTAACCCTATTTATCTATCCGGTTACTCTCTGATGGCTCTATTTGGAGTCCAGTTCATATCTCAGACTAAAAACATCCAGCACCGAGTGCTCGATCTTTCCCTGAAAACCTGCTCTGCCCGCATCCTCTCCACTTCAGTTCATGGCGACTCCATCCTGCCTGTGGCTCGGGCCCAACCTTGGACTCATCATCGTTGCTTCTTTCTCTCTCTCCACACACGCTCCATCAGCAAATCTCTGGGCTCTAGCTGAGCCTCTCTTATCCCCTCCTGCCTCTGACTTGATCCAGGCTATCACCACTTCATATCTGGTTTATCAGCATGGCCATCCATTTGTCCTCCTTGCTTCCACCCTTCGTGTCTATTTCAAAATCAGAGTCAGAGGGATCCCCTCCAAACACATTCTTCTGCTCAGGACTCACTAGTGATCCTATGATCATTCAGACTACAAGCCAAGGTCATTCAGGATCCAGCCCTGCTCTCTTTTTTCCCCACTACTGCCCTTCCTCTTCCCTCTCCAGCCATATCAGTCCTCTCCTCTTTTCTTAGAGGCTTCACTCTGGACAATCCCCAAGAAACACTTAACTCACTCCCTCACCTCCTTTTTTTTGTGAGTCAGGGTCTCACTCTGTCTCCCAGGCTGGAGGGCAGTGGCATGAGCATAACAATCATGGCTCATGGCAGCCACGATCTCCTGGCTCAGGTGATCCTTCCACCCCAGCCTCCCGAGCAGCCAGGACTATAGTCATGCACCACCATGCATGGGTAATTTTTTTTTAGTTTTTGTAGAGACAAGGTCTCGCTATGTTGCCCAGGCTGGTCTTGATATCCTGGGTTCAAGCAATCTGTCTGCCTTGGCCTCCCAAAGTGCTGGGATTCCAGATGTGAGCCACCACGCCCAGCAGCCCCTCACCTCCTTTAACTCTGCTTCAATGCTGCCTTCACAAGCTAGGCTGACCCTGACCACCCTATCCATAATTGTACTCCCCACCCCTAGTTTCTCAGTCCCTCTTACTTTTTTTTTCTATAAACTTTAAACATTATACCTATTTCTTCCCACTAAACTATAAACTCCTATAGGGCAGGGATTTTGTTCATTTTTGTGTTTTGTTCACTGGTGTATTCCCAGCACCAGTGTGGCACATAGTAGGTACTCATTAAAATCTTTGTGCTGAATGAGTGAATGGATGAATACTACACATTTCAAATTCTCAACTCGCTTAAAATTAGAATAGTTTAGAGAGGGGACCCACACAAATCTGGAATTTATTTATAAAAAATTGTGTTTTTATTCTTACATGCTTAAACTTCAGTCACCTTCAAAGTATTCTTTGTTTGATACAATACACCTATTGAGATGCTTTTTCCACTGCTCAATATGGTTTTTGAACTTGTCAATTTTGATACTGTTTAGTGTTTTTGCTGTTTTTTGTTTCACCTCTTCCAGATCAGTAAAACTTTTCCCTCTGAGGACTTATTTCAATGGGAAAAAAAAAAAAAAGGTAGCTCGGGGTGAGATGAGGTGAACAGGGAGGGTAGGGCATGGGAGTCATGCTGTTTTGGGCCAAAAACTGCTGAACACTCAATGTAGTGTGGACAGGTGCAGTCGTAAATCATCCATTATGAAATGGGCAGATGCATTGAATCGCCAAAAAAAAAAAAAAAATTCATTGAAGCCAAACACAGCCTCTCACAACAACACTAGTCGGAGCATTGATGCTGATAGGTTCCTAAAACACCTACCTAGTAGGGGAAGCCTGTACTTCAAGAAGCTGCCAAAAGATAATTCTGTTTTTTTGGGGGGGGTCTCCCTCTTACATAAAGATGATAGATACCTATTTTTTAAATCATATTATAGAAAGATAATTTGGTTTCCGGATAGTATTGCCAGTTTTTAATGTGAAATCGGGAGAAGTGCTTACTAGAAATGGTTAGACAACAGCTCCTCTTATGTTTCAAATGCTTGCAGGCAAAAAGCTCTAACAGGTTTAGGCAGCACAAACTTTACATGGGTTTTATTGTCTTTGGCTATTTGAAGGGAAAAATATTAGATCACGCTTTTGCATTTTACGAACATGTTCAAAGCTCTTTTACTGTTGCTCTCATCAGCTGACTTCATGGATAACACGAAAAGTTGAAATGCACTCAGAAAACAGCACAGAGAATGACTTTCTTGGTCTACTCTACATAACCAGAGATCACCTCTGATCATGAACTCTAGAGGTTTTTTAAGGCTGCTAGTGACTGACTAGCCCCCCATTTGTTCTTCCTACCAAAACACGAATAGAAGAGAATTCTACTTGTCTTTTTGTGTAGAGAACAGAAATTAGATATCAGTTGCCTGAAGTAATGGGCCTAGTTAATTCCTAAGGAGATTTTGACAGTTGAAGATGAGAAGTTCACTGTGGCCCAGACATTAAGTTGTCAGACACATATACTGTGAGTTGTCTAGTACATTTCAGAGCTTTGTTGACACCTCAATTTAAGAGTTATAGGTGATCACTTAGGAATTGTCACAAAATAAGCTCTCTGATTTATATGGAAGTCTATGCAATCAGATAGAACCAGGGGCACCTGAGCGCTGATTCCTGCGGTGCTTGTTACTGTGCTTTGATTTCAGAGATTCTGGGGGGGTAAAGGTCACCAAGCTGCTTAGACAGCAACGAGCAGAAGAGGTAAAATGTGTGGGCAGAGAGTCTAGTCTCTCTGTTTAGTTCTCAGTCTTCAAAGCGAAGCAAATAATACTTGGCCCTGATTAGCCAGGATGCAAAAATTGAAAATTATCCAAGTAAGGTGCTGAGAGAGAAATATTTGATAAACACAAGTTTTCAGCGTTTTGTTTTCCCCAGTATTTTATTACTTGGAGGGTGAAAAAAGTCAGATGCAGCTTACACTAAAACAGCTTTCATTATTCAACAAACTTGTTAGTACCTGTATATATTTTCCAGAACAATGTGCAAGTGAAAACCCCAGGACCAGCTAGACTCCTACCTATGACCAAAGCCCATGAAACAAAAATGCTGGCGCCCACCTTGTTGGGTTCACTGGTCCTCTCTGCGGCTCTTTCTTCTCCTGCCTCTCTCCCTTCCTCCTCCTGAAGGTTTTCATTCTCATCCAGAAGTTTAACAGGGACAGGTGGCGGGGCCTCTTCTTCTGCCTCGTTTCCTGGAGAAGTTCCAAGAATACTCTCTGCATGAACACTTTGGCGACACTTTTTGTTTCTGTCCACGGAGGCATATTCGGCAAACTCTGCTTTGCCCTCAGTCTGGAGCCCTGGAAGCTCTTTCAAGGCAGAAGCAGACTTGGACTTGCCGCTGTGGCCTTTATCCAGGTGTCCAGGGGCCGTCGCCTCCTTAATTTCTTTCACAGTTTCATACAAGCAGTCCTCTACCATATTTTCTTGGGAGGAGCTATCCTTGAGCACTTCATATGGACCTTCCATCCCCAGCCCCTGGTCCCCATCCACACTGCTCGCCGTGAGCATGGTGTCCACTGCACTCTCAGGAGGGATTCTGGGCAGCTCTCGACTCTGATGACATTTTGGCTTCCCTGTGCTGTCCTGAGAGTCCAACAGATCTGAAGCTGAGGTCTGGACTTCCTCGTAATGTTGCATGCAGGTCAGAGTACTGTCTTCTGAAAGAACTAAAGCAGAATAAAGAGTAGAGAAAGACAAGTCTTCAATCATTACAGTGAATCATAATGTAGTTAGATTAGATCAAGATGCTTGATTTTAATGTCATGTTCAGCTGCAAATAACAGATATTATGACTGTCACTTGATATCTTATTCCTTTTTTTTCTTTTGAGTCAGGGTCTCACTCTGTCACCCAGGCTAGTGAGCAGTGGCATGATCATGGCTCACTGCCATCTTGAATTCCTGGGCTCAGGTGATCCTTCCGCCTCAGCCTCCTGAGTAGTCGGGACTACAGGCGTGCACCACCATGCTTGGCTAACTTTATTTTTTATTTTTTGTATTGATGAGGTCTCACGATGTTGCCCAGGCTGGTCTTGGACTCCTGGGCTCAAGCAATCCTCCTGCCTTAGCCTCCCAAAGTGCTGGGATTATAGGTGTGAGCTACCACACCTGGCCGATATCTTATTTCAATCAGAGTTTAAACTAAAGCCATGCATGATATTTTTCCGAATACAAGATTTAACAAATTATCTTGGCCATAATGTGGCTCACAGTTACTTTCCTTACTTATCATCATTCCTGATGAGACTTTTGTAGGCAGAATGTCCACAGTAACCAGAAAATGAAAGTGAGACTCAGTGGGCCATACTGTGGGAAGCTGGACACCAGAAAGGGGGCATGTGTGGGGGTCATTCTCTCCCTGGACTTCCTGGTCCCTGCCTGTGTGGAGGAATTACTGGTAGCCACCTCCTTGTGCAGGACACTTTGCTTGGCATGCCTAACAGAAACAACAGGGCAAACATGTATGTACCCTAAGCCAGTATCACAAAGGGACTGGCACCCCATGTCTATCTTTCATCTCACTGCATCCTCCCAAATTCCTCCCTCAAATTAGAAAATGTGAAATTCTTGGACTGCTACAGAAATGTCATTGTAGGAAGCCATTCAGCCATTCCGTTAGCAAGTGTGTGGTAAGAGCCTCCTATGTGCCAGGCTGGGGACATATCCGACAACAAAACAGAGACTTGTGCCCCGAGGGTGCTTATCTTACAGTGAGCAAGTTAAGTCCGTGTCTGACTTGGGCAGGGATTAGAAATATTATCTCTAGAGGTAAGTGAAAAAATGATAATGAACTGCCAAACCCTTCGGAATGTACAACACCCACCTGTGTTCTAAATGCCTAACATCACCCGGGAGGTGAACTTTTGTCCTTTGGCTCTAGCCGTTCAGGTCATGGTGTTTGAAGACTCGGGTGTCAATACTGATCACCCCACAGGTTCGTTCTCAGTAAATGGGGGTAACTGGACAACCTCCTCCCTTAGATGAAAGTACACTGTAAATCCTAAAGCATGAAGCAAATGTAGCTGCTACTTTCGTCAGCAAGAACACACCGTGTAGGAAGCAAACATTACTCAGAGTGGCTCTGAGTGTATGCCCAGGATTCAGATTGCCTAGTTCAAGTCACAGAGCCTCAGCTCACTGACTGGATTGTGGTGGGCAAATTAGTAACTTCTCTGTGGCAGGCAGAATGGCGCCCCAAAGATGTCCACATCCTAAGCCCTGGATTCTGTGAATGTATTATGCTATATGACAAGGGGAGGGATTAAGGTTACAGGTGGAATTAAATCTGCTAATGAGCTGACTTTGAGGTGGGAGGAGAGCCTGAATTATCCAAGAGAGCCCAGTGTAATGACAAGGGTCCTTATAAGTGAAGAGGGAGGCAGGAAACTGGTCAGAGAGATGAGAAGAAGGAAGGAGAGGCCACAGACCAAGGAATGCAGGTGGCCTCTAGAAGCTGAAAAAGAAAAGGAAATAGATTCTTCCTGAGAGGCTCCAGGGAGAAACAGCTCTATGGACACCCTGATTTTAGCCTAGTGAGACCCATTTCAGACTTCTGACCTCCAGAATTGCACGTCTATAAATTTTGTTGTTTTAAGGCACCAAGTTTGTGGTAACTTTGTTAGAGCAGCAATGTGCCTCAGTTTCCTCACCTTTAAATGATGGATAGTAATAAGACCTGTCTTGCAGGGCAGTAATAATATTACTATTAATAACGGTAATCTCACAGGGTTCGAGTAAATGAGTTAGCCCACAAACAAATCTTAGAGCAATGCCTGCCACACAGAAGCCAATTGCTAAAGAGTAGATGCTTATTCATCCAAATGGGAAGTTTTGCTAAAACTGGTACCACCAAAAGTGAGAAAGAACACATTTCCTACTTATTGGGCTCCATATTTTGAAACCTGGTACTATCGTGGGTGATGAGGACTGTGTGGAAAGCGGGCACTGGTGCAGAACTTACTGTCCCCATTGGTGAGGGCTCCGTTCTGCTCGCTGCTGGCAGGAGCATCTGTTGCCAGGCTTGTAACCGAGCGACTGAACATCTCCTTGTCTGAAGGCTGCAAAAACAAATGCATCACATTGCTGAGGATCTAGGCTGAAGGGTGGGAGGCTAGTTGTGGCTCTTTCCAAATATTAAAACAGAAAACAGAATCCACTACAGTAGGCATCCTTTGTTGGCAGGGGATACATTCCAAAACCTCCAGTGAATGCTGGAAACTGCAGGTAGCACTGAACCCTATAAATACTGTGTCTTACCTCCAATACAAGGGGGGACCCAAAACCCCCTGAAATTTACTTAGAAAAATTTGTGTATTTATTCTTACATGTTAAAACTTCAGTCACCTTCAAAGTACTTTCTGTTTGATGCAATACACCCAATGAGATGCTTTTTTCCACTGTTCAAAACAGTTTTTGAACTCAATTTTGATGCCTTTTAGTGCTTCTGCTGTTTGTTTCACCTCTTTCACACTGGCAAAACGTTTCCCTTTGAGAACTTTTTCATCCAGGGAAATAAAATCTCTCACGGCAAGATTGGGCAAATAGGGAGCATGGGGCATGGGGGTTGTGCCATTTTTGTGTCATAAACTGCTGAACACTCAGAGTGGTGTGGGCAGGTACGTTGTCATGGTGGAAGAACCAGTCACCTGTTTGCCACAACTCGGGACATTTCTTCTGCAAATTGTGACACAACCTTCTCGAAATTTTCAGACAAAAACTTTGGTTGACCATTTGACCCAGAGGAACAAATTTCAAGTGTACTACAAAGGACCTGCCCTCCAAAAGATAATTCCAGTTTTTGGGGGGTCTACCCTTGTGCACAGACCTATGATAAAGTTTAATGGATAAATTAGGCCTAGTAAGAGATGAACAATAACTACTAGTAATAAAATAGGACCCATTGTAATACTCTACTGCAATAAAAGTTATGTGACTGTGTGTGTGCACACTCGCTCACGCTCTCTCAAAATCTTTTTTTGTACTGTACTCACCTGTTTTCGGACCATGGTTGACTGTGGGTAAGTGAAACTGTAGAAATCGTAACCGCAGACAAAGGGAGACTACTGTTTTTACATTTAAATTAAGTAAAATAGGATATAATTAAACTGAGTTCCTCAGTTGACTAGTCACATTTCAAGTGCCCAATAGGCACATGTGGCCAGTGGGTACCACAACCAACAGCACAGAAACAGAATGCTTCTAGTATTGTGGAAAGTTCTATTAGATGGTGCTGTCCCAGAATGGCACTGGGAATCTTCCAAGGCTGTCTGCAGAGCTTCCACCTGGCGATTTACTAATGGGCTCCACGTAGGCCATGCGGTATCAGTCCCCTCAACTCAGGGCAAGAACGGGACCAGGAGTCCCAGTGCTGGTCAAAATGGACTCCAACAGGGAGCGGTCTCATCCTTGTAACACAGACACTGTAAGATGTTGTTCTTAAAGATGTGCCATGTCATGAAAAACATGGAAAAGCATTTCCCTTTGTCATTCAAATAAAATACACATAAATCTGGTCAAGGAGAGATAATGCCTTTTATTTCTAAAACAATTTTAGAATCAGCCAAGTCTCTAGCTTCTAGGTATACAAAACCAACCATATGCTAAAATGTAGCTCTGCAAATCTTTTTTTTTTTTTTGAGACAAGGTCTTGCTCTGTCACCCAGGCTGGAGTGCAGTGGTACAATCATAGCTCACTACAGCCCCAAACTCCTGGGCTCAGATGGTCCTCCCACCTCAGCTTCCTGAGTAGCTGGGACTCCAGCTGCATGCCACCATGCCCAGCTAATTTTTTTAGAGATGGGGTCTTGCTATGCTGCCCCGGCCAATTCTGTGTCAAAAATTGCTGAACATTCAGCATGGTGTGGGCAGGTGCGTTGTCAAGTTGGAAGAACCAGTCACCTGTTTGCCACAACTCAGGACATTTATTCTGCAAACTCCTGGCCTTAAATGGTCCTCCTGTTTTAGCCTCCTGAGAAGCTGGGATTATAGGCATGAGCCACCACACCTGGCTCTGCAAACCTTTCTTATTCTCACAAATACACTTAGGACACTTGGAGGGAAGAAGGGCATTGACAGATAGTTTTCTGCTGGGCTAGAAGGAACAATAGGCCAGGCTGAGCTATAGCTAAGAATAGTCAGAAAGCAAGTTAACAGTTCATGTATTTCCTTGAATACCCAGCTGGTCCCAGGTGGAAGCCTGAATCACTGCAAAAACGATTCGCTCCCCATCCTCTTCATAGCCTGCATGACCCAAGAGGCTACCTCACGCTACAAGATTCCATAGGAAATGTTCTGATGTAAGGACCACAGGAACCTTGGCTAGTTGACCCCACAAATTCTCCAACTCCTGACCAGGAGCCAAGTCATAATAGACAGCAAATAGCTCATGCTCTGCCATGATCCACGTGTTTACTGGAAGTCCGCTGTGTCACTTCAGTGCAGGCTCACATCTGAGGAGCCTACAGTGGGATGGCTCACTGTGTCAGGTTGCCAGGGGCTTGAGAGTCAGGTGCTAATGTCCCAGAAATGATGCTATAAGTGGGCAGGAATGGTGGTGGGGGTGGGGGGCTCCCAAGTGGGCCCATAGCAGCAGCATCTATCACGGCTGAAGTGACCATCATCTGGAATCTAACCACCAATCTGAGTCTTAGCTTCTATGAAATGGAGAATCTGCAAGTTGTATGAGACCTAGGAGTGAAAAGAGCTCTTAGAGAGAGCTGGGTGGGCAGGTGTGAGTGCATTGCACCAGCACCCGTGTGAGCATGAGTACTTACGTCCCTGTGTTCTCTCTCAGCACACGTAAGTGTGAGTGGGGTGGTAATTCACAATATGCCGGATGAGGAAGGAAGCGTGCAGAGCCAGCGTTTTCCTTTTATCCACCTGCCACGCCGTTGCTATCCCACCCAGGGCTGCTGCTGACCTTGGGCAGAACAGCAGAAACCCACCATCTAGAGCAGCGGCACTCACGCTGGAGCATGTGTAAGAGGCAACC
The DNA here is from genome assembly GCA_963574415.1 of Tarsius wallacei. Classification (NCBI taxonomy): domain Eukaryota; kingdom Metazoa; phylum Chordata; class Mammalia; order Primates; family Tarsiidae; genus Tarsius; species Tarsius wallacei. The sequence goes on from CAUYQG010163616.1 coordinate 57,745, forward strand.
TTTTGCGGGGCCCCACCCTCAGGAGAGTTCTCACTTCTAGCAAGCTCCCAGGTGATGCTGCTGCTGCTAGTGGTCGCAATTACAGCTGAGCCCCTTGGCTGTGGAAGAAAGTAAGAATGGAGGTGGGAGCCTTATCCTGTCAGCCTCGCCTCACCACCCAACTGGCACCTGGCGGGCAGAGGGGTGAGGACAGGCAGGGGCCCGGATCCTGCGAGTGGGAGAAGCGACAGCAGAGGACTCTCCCCGCCACCCGTTCCTCTTCCTCTTCTGATGAGGCCCCCACAGCAGCAATCCCTGGGGCAGAGCAGAGGCACGGGGAGCAGAGGAGAAATGGGGTCAACGTGGAACATCAGAGATGGGAATGGCGGGGGGAGAAAAAGGGCAACGGAGGAGTGGTGCTGAAGGCCTGGAGCATATGGGTGGAGGAGGTGGGTGTGTGTATGCAGAGAGGAGGGAGAGGAAAGCCCAGGGAGGGGGAGTCCTGCCAACTGCCTGCCCGCTTGGGCTAAAAGGGTGCTGCGAATTGATATCCCAGGCAGATGCTTCGGGGCTGAACTCAGTTTTTTTTTTTTGAGTTAGAGTCTCACTCTGTCGCCCAGGCTGGAGTGCAGTGGTATGCTCATGGCCAACCCAGTTTTGATCCTCTGGGCTCCAGTGATCCTTCCGCCTCAGCCTTCCTAGTAGCTGGAACTACAGGCACGTGCTACCAGGCCCAGCTAATTTTTGATTTATTGTAGAGACAAGGTCTTGCCAGGTTGCCCGGGCTGGTTTCAAACCCACGGGCTCAGGCAACCCACTCGCCTCGGCCTCCCAAAATGCTGGAATTATAGACTGAGCCACCGAGCCCGGCCCACGGGTGAACTCTGAATGTATCTGCCGGCTGCGTATTTTGCACCAGGCCTCATGTTATGTACTTGACTCATTCACACCTCCTTGTCTGCACCCTCTTCCCCCAACCAGGTTTTGCTTGACCTTGAAAAATTACATCTTGAACAGAAAGCATCTTCTGTTTCAGTACTGACATGGGGTCCAGGAAAGCCTCTGAACTCAACCCTGTGGATATGAGGGTGGACCCATCCCAGGTTGCTAAATTGCTCTGTCATTTAAAAGCATGGCCCTGAGTCAGAGAGGACAAGGCAGGACAGGGGCACTTCCAGGCTGCTCACCAAGATGGATTTCCAACACCTACCTGAAGATCCGTAGGACCGTGTAAGGCACTGAGGGCCAGGGAAACCCTAGCAGGGTCAGGCTACACCGTGTGTGTTGTGAGTCCCAGGTTCCGTTAGCGTTATGACCAGTTGTTATATCCAAATCCTAACCCCCGGTACCTCAGAACGTGACTTTATTAGAAACTAGGGTCACTGAAGATGAAACTAGTTAGGGTGAAGTCACACTAGAATGTGGTGGGCCTTAGTTCAACATGTCTGATGTGTTTATAAAAAGCAGCAACTCGGACACAGCCGGCCATGCACAGAGGAGAGATGATGGGAAAGACAGAGGACAGCCTGTAAAGACAAAGGCAAAGACTGGGGTGATGTACTACAAACCAAAGAATACCAAAGACTGCCATGAACCACCAACAGCTGGGAGAGGCCTGGAATGGACCCATCCTCAGAGCCCTCAGAAGGAACCAACCCTGCTGACACGTTGATCGTTGGGCTTCTGGTCTCTAGGACCGAAAGACAAATTTATTGTTTAAGCCACCCCATCTGTGGTTCTCTGTTATGACAGCCCCAGCAAATTCATTCACCAGCTGGAACTGGGCAGAGGCAAAAAAGAAACATCCCTGCAGTTGGGTGGAGCCATCTAAGGATCAATCTGGTATCCATTGCAGAAGTTCTCCTGATAAACCTGGCTAACTGCACAGGCCTCTAGCTACAGTGACACTAAGCCTCCAGAAAGGACGCATCCCAGGCAGCCACGGCTAACTTCCGCTCAGTTTTCCCACTTGGTTTCATGCAGGTCATAAGCACAACTAGATAAGTGGCTGATGTCTTAAGTTACATGTGCACACACACGCATGCACACATGGGCACACACACGTACGCACGGGCATGCACACATGGGCTTACCACATTCATCAGGTTCTCATGATCCCCGCTGTGCTGTCTCGGCTTCTTTTCCCTGAAATGGAAAATAAAATATTGTTGTAATGTCAAATGTGCCCCCTAAAAGCAAACACACACTAACCACCCTTTCCTATCCAAATCCTGACCAACATTTAAAGCTCTTGTTGTAAGAACCACGTTTATTTTGTCAAGAGAGAAAAAAACCAGAGAGTTACTTGATTGCCCATTGGCAGGTGCTAGGGGTAAGAGGAGGTCAGGCCACAGCAAGGGACTGTCCACCTCTTCCGAGCACCCCTTTTTCCAGGAACAAAAATACAAGTTCACAAAAAGAGGACTGAGGCAGGATCCTGAGTAGAAACTGTTTGCACCTAGAATAATGGAATGAGTTACACCTTTTTTTTTCTTTAGAAAATCCAGACAATTATCTCATCTCACTTAGAGTCTTTGCAAAGTCACACATTGCAGTGGGATGGAGAAAATAAAGAAAATACAAATTTTGGCATTCCGGGAAGGGTACATGCTCTCAGGATGAGTCATATGTACTTCCAGTCTATGGAAAAGTCTGTCAAGTAAAAATAGAATTTGTTTTTACTCAGGACAGTCTAAAGAAAGCCATCAGTTGTAGAGAAAACCCACGGACCATTGACATACTGTATAAAGCAATAGTGACATCTAGTGGTATCATGAAAAACTGCAGACGCAGGCCCACCCCGTCCAAGGAGAGCCCGTGCATTGCTGCCTTCGTTTCTTCATTTTTTGGCCAGACTCCATCCCAGACTGGGTCCAAACTGGGCAGGGATCAGAGGCTACCTGGGGTCAGAGAGTCTGGCTTTTCTCTTCCTGACAGATTTTGGGGAAGAACCCATCTCAGATTTTTTTTTTTTTTTTGAGTCGTAGTCTCACTCTGTCGCCCAGACTGGAGTGCAGTGGCCGCTCCCGGCCACCGCAGCCTCAACCTGCTGGGCTCCGGCGATCCTTCCGCCTCAGACTTCCAAGTAGCTGGAACTACAGGGGTGCACTACCACGCTCGGCTAATTTTTGGATTTATTGTAGAGATGAGGTCTCACCAAGTTGCCCAGGCGGGTCTCGAACCCGCGGGCTCAGGCAATCCACTCACCTCAGCCTCCCAAGGCACGGGATCACAGGATGAGCCACCAAGCCCAGCTCATTTCAGACTTTTAAGTGACACTCTTGGCGTTTCTTCCGAGGTTGAGGGAGAGTTTGGGGCCAGGGCTGGCTAACAGTCAGCTAGCTAGTCTGCACTGGCCCCAGAAACATCTATCCCACAGGAGGGCTGTGTGCTTTGTAATATTTCCTGACTGTCTTGAAAAAATCACTCCTGATTAGAAAGAACTTACTTCTCTCTGAGCAAAGATCTCTTTTTGGGGGGCTATTGACAGGAAAGAGACAGAAGTATAATTCTAAAAAAAGACACGGGTGATTATTTCCCATTATAGCCTGTCTCTCCCCCCCTAGGAAAATGGATCTGGTTCTTAGGAAATGGTAGAGCTACATTACAAATCTTTCATTGTAAACGAGCCCCCAAAACCACGTAATAGCAAAAACTCTCAGTTAACTTCCAGGTGACGGCAAAAAATGCACACCACACTTAGGTTTCAAAATGTCCACAGATGGAAAGAGACAGGATACATTTTGACAAGGGTGTGCTCAGCAGAACAGCAAGAATTTCATTCTGGGAAGCTTAAACTACAAGGCTCTTCCAGTAGCTGTCCAGCAACGTCAAACATGGATTGTCAATCAACTAATATTAAAGAGTGACCTTCTGCAGCAGCGAGAAGTAAGTGAATCATTAATATATGTATTTCTGTGAGGGGCTGTGCAGGGGGAATTCCATTCACAACTGCTTTGGATATAAAGACTCTTCTGGGTACAGGGAACACATTTTATTTTTTATATTTTAGTCAGAGTCTCACTCTGTTGCCCAGGCTGGAGTGCAGAGACACGCCTGTTGGACTCAGGTGATGTTTTTGCCTCAGCCTTCCAAGTAGTTGGAATGACAGGTGCATGCCACCACGCCTGGCTAATTTTTTGATTTATTGTAGAGATGAGGTCTCGCCAAGTTGCCAGGCTGGACTCAACCCTGTGGGCTCAGGCAATCCTCTCCCATTGGCCTCCCAAAGTGCTGGGATTGTAGGCATGAGCCACCACCTGTGGGCTGGAACATTCTATCTTTAAGGTTCCCATAGATACGCTATGACTCTTACCTGTCACAACTAGAGCACAGGAATATGAGGAAGGTGATGAGGAAGAATATGGCGACAGTTGCCAGGCTCCCCCACAGGACGATCTGCATTTGTCCGTCACCCAGCACACTCCCCGTGGGTCCCATGGCGGGAGCAGGCACTAGCACAAGCTGATAGGGTAAATCAGGCCTTCGAAGGTGGTGACATGGGGGCAGCAGGCCGAGTCCTGTAGAGAGACCAAAGTATTAGGAGAGTACTTCTTGTGCAGAGTGGCAGAAGCACATCATCAGGCTCTGGTCGGGAGCAAGGCTTCGGAGCATGCCGCAGAGGAACCCTCAGGGCAAGGCCCCTCCACGGTCTCAGCCTCTATTTTCCTTTTTTTTTTTGAGTCAGGTCTCCCTCTGTCACCAGACTGGAATGCAGCAGCACAATCATGGCTCATCACAGCCTCGACCTCCTGGGCTCAGGTGATCCTTCTGCCTCAGCCTCCTGAGTAGCTGATACTACAGATGTGCACCCCCACACGTGGCTAAGTTTTTGCAGAGATGAGGTCTTGCTACGTTGTCCAGGATGGTCTCAAATTCTTAGACTCAAGGGATGCTCCTGCCTTGGCCTCCCAAAGTGGTGGTGGTGGTGGTGGCGGGGAGGGGGGGGTTTACAGGCGTGAGCCACCATGCCTGTAGGCCTCTATTTTCCCTTAAAATATAAAGCGAAAACATACAAGTGCCTAGTGCAGTATCTGAAGCAATGGGTGTCTTTCTACCTGCTTGATATGCTTGGGGGATGGATTCTTTTTTTTTTTTTTGAGTTGGAGTCTCACCCTGTCGCACAGGCTGGAGTACAGTGGCACACTCACGGCCACCCCACCATCGACCTGCTGGGCTCCGGCGATCTTTCCGCCTCCGCCTTCCAAGGAGCCAGAACTACAGGAGCCTGAACCTGAGGGCTCAGGCATTCCATTCGCCTCGGCCTCCCAGAGTGCTGGGATTACAGGCTGAGCCACCAAGCCCAGCTGGGATGGATTCTCAGTGTCTCCAAATAAAGATTCCAAGTAATCCCTAGCAAATAAATACATGTTTATCTGGATTCTTTTTTTCTTTAACCACAACAGTATAAAACAATTCTTATAGAGGTTTTGCAAAAATGCAACTCATCACCCGCAACCCTGCCCCCCCACTATCTCTGATCTCCCCAGCTCCCCCAAATCCACGGTTCTGTAAGAGGGTTGAAGGTCGATGCAACAAGTTAGAATGTCTTTATATTCTCCTGCATGACACCTATCCTGAGTATGTGATGCCTGAAAATAGCAGGGCTGGTTTTCAGTAAGCCGCTGTGAGCCCCCAATGTATGCATTTTCAAATGAATGAGTTGAAGTATGTGCTAAGAATATATCCCCAGCAATAGGCAAGACTATTTATAAACAACTGCAAGTTAAGCTTAAGAGCTGCACCTAGTACATTTGAGTACCTGTATGTGCCAGGGACTCTGCTAAATGCTTTCCTCATTTAATTGCTGCCACCGCCCTCTGTAGGAGGCACTGTTAATCCCCTTTTTACAGAGAAGGACGTGGAATCCCAGCAGAGAAGTAACATCCCCGTGTCACAAGGGCTAAGTGGCAGGGTGGACTCCACCTGTCTCAGATGCCAAAGCCTGTGCTCTTAACCCCTCCCCCCATAAAGCTCCTCCTCCCTGGGGAAGGTGGGCTGGTGGGGGAGGGACACAGACTCCAGGGGCGACTGACCCTTGTTCCAGCTACAATGCTTCTACACGGAAACGGTCAGACTCCTTTCGCTCAGCATTTTAAAAGTTATAGATATTTTAAAAATAGAGTAGTACATCAAATTATCTGTCATCAGAGAGGCCTCGTTTAAAGAACATTGCTTTGCTCAATTCTAGAACGTTCTAAATGAAAAGAAACAGCCTTTCGCTTAACCTCAAGTATCATGAACACAGCAAATGTATGTTTTTGTCTTTTGACAATAGCACAGTATCTTTCGTGAAAAAGACTGTCAGTGTTACACTTCCACTTGCTTCAGTGATAAAGCTGTCACGATATTCCGCCACCATGAGCACAAACACCAAGACAGCATTGCGGGGGGCTTTGCAACAAAGCAGAGTGCACCCTGAAAGGGGGAAAGGAAAACCCACTTTGATGAAGACTGATAAAGAGCTGAAGAAAAAATAGACTTTTACCTACAACGTAGGCAGAGAGAATTCTGAAAGGCGAAGATGATTGTTTTCCTCAGTCTTTGAATCAACACGAAATCCTTCTAATGCTCTATAATTATATAAATGGAGAACTTCCTGTGTAACATGGAACCTTCTTCTTCCTACATTTTGTTGTATATTATGCCTGTAAACACTACCGGCATGCAGTAACAAATGGTCAAATTACTTTGGCATGTTTGCCCCCGGACAGCTATAACTGAATGAGAATAACCACCATGTCTTCTACGGTTTGCTGCAAAGAATCATTCACTTTAAACAGACTACAGATTGGCACCACAAGAAGTTTTAAAATACATTCAGGTAAGCATTTAAATCATGGTGACCGATGAAAATATGGAAAATAAATTTATATATACAATCCCAAAGCATGACATGTTTTTAGGAAGCAAAGACCAGAGGTGTCTCTTGCGCAGGCATTTGTCTGTTCCCTCATCCACTAACCCACTCGTTCACACGACAGATTAATCATGCCTATTCATAAAGTGCCAGGTTCTTAGGAAAGAGTGGGTAAGATATTCAAAAGCCAGAGATCCATCCAGCAAGCCTGGCGTGGGATTTCAAGCACCTCTCACTCCACTTCTGAACATGGTTCTTGTTTTTTCTCTCTTCTCTCTCAACAAAAGGAGGCAGATAGAATATGATGGAATATTCGGGGTGCCCAGCCTACGAGCACAGTGAAGGGAGAAAGAGGATGAAAGGGGATTACTAACAGCCACCGAAAAGAGGATGGAACTCAAAGAATGTGTGTCAAAACTCCTGGCTCACTCCCCTTCAATTAGAATTTTCTAAAAAGCCACTGAAAGACTTTTCCCGAAGTTCTCACCATGGACAAAATTCTCACAATGAACAGAACAATCATCATTGGGTGCATGTTTCTTTGTCCCTAGGGACAAAGGATCCAAGTGCCCAGCAGGTCTACCCTAGGCCCTGTGAGTGCCTCTCTGCAGGGGGACCATGGCAACACCAGTCTCAGCGGCCATGGGCAGCACGGGTGGGGCAAGGGTGGTCATGGCAGCAGCTGCCACAAACTAGTCCCTTTTGGAGAGCAGGCGGGGTGTGTGTGTGTGTGTGTGTGTGTGTGTGTGAGAGAGAGAGAGAGAGAGAGAGTGTGTGTGTGTATGTGTGTGTAGGCGTCCACACACACGTGACCTTCCATCCTCACAGCAGACCACCTGGGTGAGATTATTCCCATTTTGGAGAGGATCCGTGTCCTATTACTCTTCTTTCCAGATCTCTTTTATTCCCTGAACTTGTGCTTACATAATTTTGCTGGTTCTCCCCTTAAATTTTTGGGGAGCACATCGTCTGCAATCAAGCCAAGACTGCCTCTACATGTGTGTAGATGGACTGTCTCCTCCCCTATGTGTGTTGAGGGTCCGTCTCCTTTCCCAAGAGTGCAGATGAGCTGTCCCCTCCTCCTTGTGTGTAGATGGACTGTTCCCTCCATCATGTGTATAGATTGTCTGTCCTCTCCCTCTTGTGTGTAGATGGACTGTCTCCTCCCCCGTGTGTGTAGATGGACTTCCACTTCCCCCTGTGTATCTCCTCCCCTGTGTGTGTAGATAGGCTGCTCCTCCCCCATACGTGAGGATGGATGTCCTCTCCCTCTTGTGTCTTCATGGATTGTCTCCTCCCCTTGTATGTAGATGGACTTCTCCTTCCCCCTGTGTATGCACGGAGTGTCGCCTCCCCTGGGTGTGTAGATTGACTGTCCTCTCCCCCATGTGTGTAAAAGGACTGTCCCTTCCCCTATGTGTCTTGATGGATTGTCTCCTACCCATGTGTGTAGATGGACCTCCCGCCTCCTCCCTGTGTATAGATGGAGTGTCCCCTCCCCCATGTGTGTAGACGAACTGTCCCATTTGCCATGTGTGTAGATGGACTCTCCCCTTCTCCTTGTATGTAGATGGATTGTCCCCTCCCCCCATATATGTAGATGGACCATCCCTCCCCCATATGTATAGATGGGCTGTCCCTCTCCCACATGTGTAGATGGACCATCTCTCCCCCTTATGTGTAGATGGACAGTCTCTCCCCCATGTGTGTAGATGGAGTGTCCCCTCTATGTGTCTAGATCGACTGTCCCTCCCCCGTGTGTGTAGTTGAACTGCCCCTCCCCCTTGTGTGTAGATGGACTGTCCCCTCCTCTATGTGTGTTGATAGACTGTCCCTCCCCCATGTGTGTGATGGACCACCCCTCCTACTTGTGTGTAGATGGACTGCCCCCTCCCCCATGTATATGGATGGACTGTCCCTCCCTCATGTGTGGAGACACACATGTATGACTCTTGACTCTGTGCCCCATTCTCTTGGAGGGGATTGGGGAATGTCCAAGGCTCTGGCCCCAAACCTGGACCCTTAAATGCAGTGCTGGGAAGGTCTTCATTGTGTTTATTTTGAGCACTGGGGGTGAAGGAGGCAGTGTTTTCCCTGAGACTAGAGGGCTTTTCTAAGGAGTAGTGTGAGGGAAGATAAGAGGTGACTGAGACAGTGTCTAAGTAGCAAGTTACCCTGAATAGGAAGGGCCTGCTACAATCATGGCATTTTCCAGACCCTGCACTGTGTCAACCAGGCTCCCTGGGGAAAAGTTACCTAAGGCTGCACTAGCCTGTGACACTGTTGTCCACATGGATCATCTTATTATCTGCTGATATCAAGTGATATGTCCTGACGATCCAGAATCATCTCTACCAGCAGAAATATCTGAACAGCATGGTGGAGCACCTCCCATAATTTTTTCCCATGAAGACATTTAAGTCTATTTCTCTCGGTTCTGTTCTTGCCTGACTCAATAAACTTGCATTAGACTAGAGAATACTATATCTTCAAAGTCCAAAGAAACATTCCTTTGCCAGACAAAAATATTTGTAAATATTCTTTGAGCTATTCAATATAGGGCAAAGTAGGACCACTTATTTTTATTGTACCTCAATTAATTTGATTATGTCACCTGAATGCCCTGCTGAGATGAACTGCAGAAGATGGTAACACTATGACTGTAATCACAGATTTAACGTAATAGTTGTCCATCAATTATTTTTACTACAGAATAAGCTTCATGATCGCTAAATTGATGTAAAATCACGGCTGGAGACCGTAATTTAATACAAACATATGATATTGCTGTAAAAGAGGCAGTGGTATCCCCTCCCAGCTCACCCCAATTTTATATAACCTCAAACTATCATAGGAACTTGTCACTTGGCCCTGAGAAAGGTCAGTGCTTGAGGTTACAGAACTTCCATTGGGGATCCTTTCAGAAACTGGTCCAGATAGTTATTTTGGATGAAAAGCTCCTCCATCTCTCATCCTTTTATATCCACTCATTCATGATTTCAATGAAGAAAGTGACTTAATCACTAGAAAAAAGCCTTTTGCCTTAACAGCAGGTGCCACTTTTCACCACAAGGTGGCAGCATCATTCTATTCTCAGTCCTAATCGGCAGACTCCTCAAGGAGAGATGCCCAATGACTCTTGTTTGTGCCTTATGCTTGGCATTTTAATTGTCTTCATGAGCCTGGAACATTAGCCACCAAGATCAATTACAATAGGAAAGAAAACAAAACCCAGATGAAAGTAATGAAAGGTGCAGACCAAAGGGCAGCTATTTATTTCTTTGGCCAAACACTCTTAACAGGTAGGTGTCCTGATCACAGCAAACTCTATAAATAATAATTTGGCTGAGGTGGGATGACCAGTGAGATTAGCTATGGAAACAGGCACTTTATAGTTCCTTTGAAGCAGGTCTAGGTCCTAATGATAGTCATTGCCACTTTACAGTGGTTGCAGTCGACTCATAATTAAGTATGATAGAAACCACCTCCTCTCATGACCCCTCACTTTCATGGTGGATGAAACAGAAGGTCAAGGACCCAAGCCCAGTGGGAATTCCTCCTTCATGGTCATTTCCAGGTGTGGGAACCATGTGGTAAAATGACACTTTATGGGCTCCAAATTAAGCAAACAAATTTAACAACAGCCAGGGAGCTGATACTCTGGTGGGGTTCTTTGTCCTGTAAACATCTGAATGGCCACATAGGCTAAGGTTCAGTGAGCCTCTTAACAGAACCCTCGAGTCCCCTGAAAGAGTTTTGAGCTAACGTTTTAATGTCCAGGTGGTTGTCTCTTCAGATGAAAGGAACTCTGGGACAGACTAGCCGGCTACACTGAACTTTGTATGAATGAGTGTCTGTTGTAAACACAGGACTCACCCACACAAGTATTTGCTGTTCCATCCTGCTAAGGTACAGAGGTTTTTGCCCAGAGAACACTGTCACCAAGATCTCTCTAATTCAAGCCTTCACCGAGCCTGGGGAGAACACGTCCAAAGAGTAGAGGGTGGTGAAGGTAAGATTTGCTTGTTTATAGTTTCCTGAATCATTGAATAACATTCCTACAGAGCAATATCTCGACATTTCTTTCTGTGGCAGCTTAAGAGTGAACACAAGTGAGAGAAAGCTGGCAAGCCTTAACGTCACCAGACCAAATTGACACTGTTATCAAGACCTGCCGCTAACGGGAGAAAGAGCCAGGCATTCGTTCTGAGAGCGAGTTATAAATCCTCACGGCTGTCTGTCAGCATAACCTGATTACTTTTTGTACATACCAAGCCTATTGATCCACACAGCAAACAGGAAAGCTGGCCCCTTTGGGGGAGGGATGTGTGGGGCTGCCACTTGTTTTCCAGAATATGTTAAACTTACATCACAGAAATAGTACCATTTATTGTTTATAAAAGTCCTGCCATTTGGCTTTTGCCTTTAGACAAGTGAATTTGATGGATAAGGAATGTCTTCTAAGGTTGCTTTTCCTCATATCCTAACTTGGAAGCCAATTCTCAAGGTTCATTTTCAATGGTAAATTGAGAGAGAGTAAGAGGAGAGAGGAGAGAGGGAGATGGAAGGAGAGAGGGAGAGGGGGTTAGAGTGTAAGAGCCTGATCTTTCTCCTTTCTTCCTTCCTTCCTTCCCTTCTCTCTCTCCTCTCTTTTTCCCTTCTTTCTCCCTTCCTCCTTCCCTTCCTCCCTCCCTCTCACTCCCTATTTCTCTCAAGGTGGCACAATCATGGCTCACCACATCCTCTAACCCCTGGGCTCAAGCAACTCTCTCGCCTCAGCCTCCCAAGGTGCTGGGATTCCAGGCGTGAGTCACTGAGCCCAGCCTAAGAGTGTGGTCCTCATAGAATTACATCTTCCATGCATTACAACAGAATTTTGAGACATGCTTTCATTTAGGCTGCGTGGTATGTTCTACACAGATTGGGTAAGGAGCCCAGATGAAGGGGCTTCACTTTGCATACGAAGCCTTTGTGGAATGTTTCAGAAAGTGTGCAGTCTGGGCTTTTGGTTCTGTTTCTTCCTGCCTTGCTTGTTGCTCATCTGATCTAATTTAAAAGTTTCTTGAGGGCAGGGATGTATCCACCTCATTTCCCACCATATTCCCAGCATTGACATGACCCAGAAAATAGGAGCCAGTCAGGAAATTTTAACCGAATATATGTTTCAGTAAGAAGAATGGTGAGTAGATTCCCAAGTGGACCCTCAGAATGCATGTTTAGTTCATAATTCATACAGTAAAGGAGAGGAGGAGAATGAAAGGGATAAGCAGACAACTCAAAAAATAGGTCCAGGACATCTTAAGGCAAAACCTTCACTCTGGAACAAACACAGCCCCCTGGCTTCTCTGTACTGTCACCGAAGCGGCCATCTTGAGAAAAGTCACACCACCACAATATTGGTGTCACTGCACACGAATCACCACCCCACTCAGCTTGGTGTTCCTCTGACCTCTTCTCAGTAATGACTGTTTCATACCTTCTCCAGCTCCTGGGACCCTGACACAAGCCATGCTCCTTCCTTTCTCCTGGGGGCTGGGCCTCGTATTTCTCACAGGAAACAGGAGGCTTTAGCATTCTTGATCCTCCTATAAGCATTTTTCATCTGATGAGAGCCAAACCATCCTCTAAGCCCCAGCCTAAATGCCACTTCCTTGGAGCAGCTTTTCTGATGTGGAAACCCACCCACCTCTCGAGTTTACCTGAGGCCCATCTTTTAGAGGCTTTTTCTTTCCTTGCATTACTCGACATTAAAATTATGAAGTGATTCCAGTGTCTCCTCCACTGGTCAAAGTGCCAAGGGGGAAGAGCTTCAAACACACCTATCTGTTCCTCAACTGCAGCCCTAGCGTGCGGCACACAGGAAGTGCTTAATATTTATTGGGTTAATAGTTAAGAGGAGGGAAAAAAAATCCAAGAGGAGGTGCCTATTGAACCGGCCTTCAAAGATGATAAGATTTGAAGGAGAAATTCTTTTTCCCAGTCTTCTCGAATGATGCTGAAATTTGACAGGGACGCAAGGAGTCACAAAAGCATGCTTCCTGGTACACCTGGCAGAGGCAGCTAGGTCACTACGGACCCCTCCTTCTTGCACATAATCAATTACCTTGGCTTTACCCAGGTTTCCTCAGGGGTCATGAAGAGGACCGCTACACATGGGTTTTGACTCACAGGCTTGAAATAAAAAAACACAGCAAAACCTCCATGAGTAGCCACTGTGTCCCAGCCTCTTTCTTGTTTGTTATTTCATCTTTCTGACCCTTTGATGGAGGTGTTCCTGACTCGATTTTATTGATGAGAAAACTGGAATTTACAGTTAAGCGCCTTGTCTAGGGTCACACAGCTCCAGGGTTCCTCACTCTGTCTCTAGCACGTTCTACACTAGCACACTGTCCAGCAGGCACTCCTGTCCCACCGTACCCATAACCCCCAGGATATGGCCTACCTGGGTCAGTGGCGGACCCGTGAGGACACAGGGGTCATCTTCCCAGCAGTCTTCATTTCACGCTACCAGGACTTGTCTGGGCACCAGCAAGGAGAATGTCCACTCCCTTCTGGTTGGCCACCACTCACTCTCAGCCATGCATTAGTCATAAACCTCCTTCCACAGATCTGGAGGGCTTTACAGACATCCCACCAGCCGTGATGTGATGGATGTGGTGTTCACACGCAGCCAGTTTACTGAGACCAGGACCATTTACGGTCATACTCTGTTAATCATTGCTTTGCACCGTTTTCATTCAGCTTCTGAGGCACAGCGATTTAACCACTTTTTTTTTTTTGTAATGAAAGACTTAACCAAAACTGAACTCCAGTTTCTTTGCTGAGAGGTTCAGAAAAGCACCGTTTGACATAAATGCCTCTTCATCAAACCCCCTACTTGTGATATTTAAAACATCAGCTTCCTTGGAACGTGGGTTTAGACGGGGCTCACTGCAAACACTCCACTGCCCGCGACCTCACGGAGGCTGCACGTTGAAAGATGCTTATTCTGGGAGAAGTAAACCCTCACAATTGGAGAAGCAGAATTTAAGAGCAGGTAACAATTTAAGTCACATTTCAGAGGAATGTCAAGGGCGGTATTCTAATTTGTAACACTGGCTCATTGTGAGCAAGGGATGGGTTAGATAAAGCATTCTGCTGTCTCTACCACACCCTTAGATGTACTTCCATGGTAAGAGCTGGTGCCTTAATAGAGTTAATATTCTACCTAGCACTGGCAGGAGTGCAGCTCAACTGATGACCCAGTGTTTAAAGCATCATGATTATATTAGATGGGATCTTACTCTGGTGTCCAGGCTGGAGTGCAGTGTACAATCTGCTCACTACAGCCTCAACCTCCTGGCCCAGGTGATCCTTCCCCTTCAGCCTCCTGAGTAGCTGAGACTACATACAGGCCCACGCCTCCACGCTCAGCTAATTTTAAAATTTTGTGTAGAGACGAGGTCTTGGTATGTTGCCCGGGCTGGTCTCAAACTCCTGGCCTCAAACGATCCTCCCAGCTTGTCTTCCCAAAGTGCTGGGATTACAGGTGTGAGCCACTACACCTGGCCCAATAACTCTTTACATTATAAAATAGCCAGATAAAATACTTTTGGAATCCTAAAAAAATAGAACCAAAATCCACAAAACACATCCTTCCAAGTTATTTACTGGTGGTGTTGTGAACTACTTAGGGATGGGGAAATAGCTCAAGAGTGACTAGCTTGATTAGAATAAGTCAGAACTTGTATTTCAAAATGTATGTTCTCAGGTGTTAGCCTCAAGGCTTTCTGCCAGCAGAAGGCTGGGAGCACAGATCCTGAAGGGTGATGAATCCCAAGCCCCTTGTGGAGGAAGGGACGAGGTCATGATTCTTGTAGAGAGGAGCTTTTCAAAGGGCGGTCCTGGTCAGCTGGGCACGTGTTGAAAACACAGAGTTCTGAACCTGACTCAGAAGCTCTGAGGGCGGGCTCCACTATCTCTGTTTTAACAAGCCCTGTAGGTAACTGTGATGCACCCTGCAGCTTGAGAAGACTGTTCTAGAAAAGTGCTTCTCAAACTTGAACACAACTCTAAGATGATCCAGGGATCTTGTTAAGGTGTAGACTTTGATTAGCCAGTTTGCAGCACGGCTGCATTTCTTTTCCTTCCTTCCTTTTTATTTTTTTCTTGTCAGAGTCTCACTCTGTTGCCTAGGCTGGAGTGTGGCATAATAACAGTTCACCGCAGCCTCGACCTCCTGGGATCAGGCGATCCTTCTACCTCAGCCTCCACGGTAGCCAGGACTACAGGTGAGCACCACCATACCTGACTAATTGCTTTTAGAGACGAGGTCTTGCTATGTTGCCTAGGCTGGTCTCAAACTCCTGAGCTCAAGCAATCTTTCCACCTTGGCCTCCCAAAGCGCTGGGATTACAGGTATGAGCCATCATGCCTGGCAAGAATCTGCTTTCCTCACTGGCTCCTTGGTGATGTCTAGGTTGCAGGTCTGTGGACTTCATGTGGAGTAGCACTAGTGTAGACATCCATATACAGCCAGTCCCTGGTGCTGAAACTTGGCCTTCATTTTACTCAAAGTTTATGTGATGATAAGGTCAGAGCTTCTGTGTCCTAGGAGCCTTTCTGATTCCCGTGCAGGAACTTAAACTATCAGACAGCACTGTACCAGTATCAGAGTCTAATAAAATGGGCAAAGAGTGGATACATCATTGGTATGTGGAAGCACAGGCCGGGTTCTATTCTGTTCGCTTCCACAATATTGCTGTGTGGCCTGAAATGTGTCCAAACCTCCCCATGTCTCAGTTCCCCCTTCTCAAAAAATATAGTCATTTCTAAGATGTCCTTCCAACTTTCAGCTTCTATTATTTTATAAAAGTCTCCAATGATTCCTAGAGTCTAAGACAAAAATTCAGGACTTTCCACACAAAGGCAAATGCTGCTCCAGCAAGAACCTTAAATTCTCACTGTGATCAATAGCTCCAATTCCCCAGAAAGCACAGTCTTAGTAATTCACAGGCAAACCCGATGAGGCCACCCCAGCTAAATGGATGTCAGGAAGAAAAATCACGGGCAGCCTTTCGAGTCGGCATGCAGTGCCAGGAATCCACCCGACAGCCCTTCCAAAACGTCAATTGCACTCTGGCAACACCACCGTTGTGCACTGGCTGCCGGTCTGACTTAAGAGGCTCTTTATTTTTTCATTAACATGTAGTTGGCATATTTACACATTTACAATTCAGATTTATAATAGCCTTTTAACGAAATGCAAGGACAGAACCAAAATATGCAGATGGTGCATGTCCAGGTAACGAAGAAAGGAGACATTTCTCCTGGGAAGTTTCTGAGGTTTTTAAAGGCACATGCCCGAATTTTGAAAACCTTACAGAGATAGTAGATGGCAAATTTGAAAGGAATCTAACGAACTTCTAATTACAGTACTTGATAAGGCTGAGGATGATACAGATGTTACAAGATACGCCGGAGAACCTCTCTGTTTTTATTATTTAAGAATTGTCTGTTCCTTGAGTTGGTTTCCTTGATTTCTTGACCAATATACCTCTGGTGATCTCTCTTACTCTCTGCCATGTGGTCATTCACTAAACACATAATTGCTAAATACCTACTATGTGCCAAGCACAATTTTGTCTTCTAATCACACCATGAATAGGAAAGTACACCAGACTGCTGTGATTAAACTTTGCATAAGGTGAGAAATGGTTAGGATTATGTTCCTACTGCAGAGATGTATTCTGACCACAAATGAAAAAGAATTTATTGTTGAACTCCAAGCTTTTGAAATTGGGGGCGCTGCGAAGTCTCCAGTCCTTCCACTTCTACCATGTTGCACGAGAAACAACATTTAGTCACACTAATTGCATCTTGATTCTGCTTAGCTTGGCGGCAGAGGCTCCGCGGAATTGGTGCAGCTGCGATGCCCTTGGACTGATGTTGTTTCAAGCTGAGAACTGTCCCCAATGTGTCTGGTGGATTCCAAAGACGGTCTTTGCATGTTCACAGGGTGGAAAGGACCTCCTCCCACGCGTGCACTTGACCACAGCCAGGACCAGCCCGCCTCTGAGGATGGGCTGGATTCCAAGAACCAGAGAGTGCTGTATAGAGCCCATCCCCCATTCTAAATGAAGGAAAACTGCTTTCACTTTAAAGTTAATGCTTAAAAAAGCAAATATTCATGAAAGAAGTGACATATGCATTTAAATCACACCAAAGCATCAACGACTGGCAACGGACCAAGTTACCTTGTGAGGAAAAGAGAGAGGAAGGAGGAGGATGAGAGGGCTGAGACCAGGACGCAGGGGCCCTGAGTGTTTGAGGGCGACAGGACGTGGGGAAATAGACCTGGGGGGCTTTCCAGGTAACTTTTTTCTGCTTTATCACCTTCCTTTGGCTGACTTTAATTCTGTGAAGAATGACATATAAATATATGTATGTGTTTATATACTCTGATACATAGGTTTTTTGTCTCCTTCTTTGCCCAATTTAGGAAAGACAGAACTATGTCAACAGAGGGAGGGGAAGATCGGTACAACAGAACAGTGACACCTGTGAGATCCTGTTCTGACACTGTCCAACATGACTGAATATGGAACTGAATGATCAGGATCAGTCATGTTCTTTGGAAGAGGTTCTTGTTCATTTCAAAGGCTGTTAATGCCCTGGAGAAACAACAGACTTTGGACTAGATATACAAAGCAATATGGGGTAAACTGAAGGGTCTCAAGTAGAGACACCACAGTAGTATAGTAGCATTTCCCTTCTGAGCAAGAGTATTCTGTCAACTTAAGTGATGAGTGTTTTGACTGTGGCCCCACCTGGAAACTAGCCTAGATTCATATCTGAGCCTGTGGCCTGCAGGTCCCTGCAGTGCACCTGCCTCTCCATCTGTGGCCTCACTGCTTTCCCTTGCCTTTCTTCTAGGTAAAGATGCCCTCCAGAATTTCTCACTCCTTGACATTCTCCCAGTCCTGCTTTGTAACACCTGGGGCATTTATTAATGCTGAGGCCCAGGCCTCAGGTAGTCTGGTAGAATAGATTTAGAGAGGGTTCCAAGAATCTGCATTTTTATTACATATCACAAATGATCTCAGAGTAGGTTGTTTGGTGGAAATCCTTTGAAGAACACAGGTCTAGAGCTTGTGAGTCCTGTACTGCCAAACCTCAGGGTCTTTCACGCAGAGGGGGGATTGCTCCCTCTCTGGGTGAGTGTGAGATGGCATCACCTTCCTTGTCCCTTTCCATCTCACTGACTCTGCAGACGAGCTTCCATGTGTCCCCGGTTTACCCTGTGAAATGAAAAATTGAATCCTATACTGGGTCCCCATAGGCAGAGGCAGTAAAACTCCAGAAGTCCACAGGAAGAACTCAGCATTCCAACTCTTTTTACAAAGCCACATAGTGAATGTGATTATAAGAACTCATGTATGGAAACAAATGCAACTTTGAACATATTGATAGCTATTGAAAATCACATCTCTTTCCTCAAGGTTTTCCATTTCCTCTATTTGTAGTTCATCAATAAAGTGGAAGTTATGGGTTAACACTGTGCCTGTGAAAAGTCTTAGTGTATAAGGCGAAGAGTTTTATATTTTGTTTGTTTGGTTTTTTTGAGGAGGAGACTTACTCCGTCGCCCAGGCTGGGGTGCATGAACATGGCTCACCGCAGCCTTAACCTCCTGGGCTCAGGCAATCCTCTTGCATCAGTCTCCTGAATAACTGAGATTACAGGTATATGTCACTGTTCCCAGCTAGTTTTTAAATTTTTTTGTAGAGATGAGGTCTTATTATGTTGCCTAGGCTGGTATCAAACTCCTAGGCTCAAGCAATTCTTCTACCTCACCCTCCCAAGATGCTGGGATTACAGGCTTGAGCCAGTGCACCTGGCCGAGTTTTATATTTTGGATGTCACAGTGGTTTCCAAATTAGAGGATCATATATGGAACTTACGTTATATACCACAGTATTTAAAAGGTCTCTTTTTTTGGAAAGCCCTTAAAATATGGATTCAAGAAACTAACATTTAACGACAGCATTTCCCCCTGCTGGGTTCAAAGCACTCTGTATGTAAGGCAGTCAATATGGTCACTCTACCCCAATTTTCATTTTCTTTGGAAAGTAGAGCACAGGAAAAGTCTTCAAGTTGCACAATGAATGCAATGATCAGGACACAGTTTTGACACCCCTCCCCCCTCACTTCTCTACGCTATGCTTTCACTCCCTTTCAGCAGGGTGCATTTTAAAGGCACTAAATTGAAGAGCAGACAGTGGTCTATGGAGAAGCTGCAAGCTTAGCCGACTGAAAGAGGCATATCTTAGAAGTGTGTTGTGTTAAGCTTAGAGAAAAAGTGCAGGCCACATCGAGGAGTGTTGAAGTTACTAGA